>APFE031509378.1:7288-50581 GCA_000404065.3 Pinus taeda | reverse complement strand
AGAGCTGCACCTAATAATAATAATAATAATAATAATAATGAAAGAAAAAAAAAAACTCTAAAGGATGGAAATATGCGTAGAAATTTTTACCCCACTTCTCCAATGTCAATCGAAGGGATTGGGTATGTGATAAAGTGGTATTAGAGTATCTAGGTTCAATACTTGGACTGGATGGGCTTCATCATGGGCAAGTGAGGAAGTTTCATTAAGTAATTATAGAATACTAAGTCATTTTAGATTGTGCCTGTTGATTGTTACTGAGATTATGCTAGGATAAATTAGTTGATGGTTAATAGCATTACGGGAGCATGATTATGATTGTGGATACATGGTTTCATTAGTTATGTATCAATTTCATGATTGAATAACTATTTCATATGATTGATAAATGGGTTGCATGTTAACATGATTATTTTTTTACTAAAAGAAACCCCATGATACTCCATGGATGCAAACATATGATCCTGACTTATGTTTAAATGTTGGTTTAAAATGTCTAACAATGTGTGTGATTGAAAACATGTCACAAACAACATAACATAGAAAAGATACAGTGATGAGAACCAAAATGGTCGAATATCATTCCGATCTATCCCAACATAAAAGTGTGAGAGCCAGAACTAATGAAGAAAAGAGATCAGTTGGACATGGGGCGCGGGGGGGAATCAATCCTCAAATTGGATGGAAACCTTAAGAACTCTTTGAGATGAGGTGAGGAGCTTTAAGTCTGATAATGGGAGGTTGTTAAGATACTAAGAGAGATAGAATTAGATCAATGTGGTCATCGTGAAAAGTATTTCAGATAAGTATAGGTGAAGGAAATATAAAACGAGGACCAATCATAGAGACAAGAAAATCCCCTGAGAGTCAGAAGAAAACACCAATGGAGAAGATGGTAGTGGATCCCAAAAGGCTTAGGAAAGGTAGTGAGGACACTGTGCCATGGAGAGAACTTTGAGTACTCCAAGAGGAAGGGCTAGAACACAAGTTCCTTATTGGAGCAAACCATCTAGCTCAAACACCCAGAGACATCATCAATCTCACCACCACTATCACTCAAAGAGCAAGGATATGGAGCCTATGCCTAAATAATTTAAAAAGGAAATGACACCCACATTCAATGGGGATGTGAAGAAGGAAGAGGATGCAAAAGGATAGATAGTAGGGATGAAGAAGTTCTTTAGAATACATGACTACTCTGAGAATATGAAAGCCAAGGTTGCCTCTAATAGTTTAAAAGGAAAGGTCAACATCTAGTGGGAGGACCTGAAGAATACTAGAGCCGTCACTGAGAAGGAGCTAACAGGGGAAGAGTTTGAGAAGATTTTCAAAGAATAATACCTGTATAATGCTACTACGACAATAAGGCAAGGGAATTATATGAACTAAAAATGGGTCAGATGACTGGTGATGACTGTGTCCACTAATTCTTGGGATTATTGAGGTATGTCCCATATCTTAAGGATGAGAAGGTTAAAATTCATAGTTTCATCAGTGGGTTACCTATGGTTTTCTAAGACAAGATTGAATTGTTGGAACTTCAGACTCTGAAGGATATGATTAAGAAGCTAGAGAATTGTTATGAGTAAGAAAGGCATAGGCATAAGACTAAGAGTAATTGGATAGCCAAGAGCACTATCAGATGGAACGTGAGTTGGTCTAGGAATAACCTAGAAGGAAAAGAGAGGAAACACCCATCTCAGACAAGACAGTCTCAGTAGAAGGCCAACATTTTGTTAAGGGAAATGTACAGTAACCAACATCATCACAATGTAAGATTCAATTTTGGGAACCACTCAAGTGTTGGACCTATGGTGGGAGCCATAGAAAAAGGGATTGTCCACATTATCAGGATGTCATACCCAAATTCTATAGCGCTTAGGAGGAAAGCATGGTGGGTGATGTAGCCCAAAGTATGCTAAGGGTTTATGCAACATTGGAAAACCACTAAGAACATCACTAGACATCCATCATTGAGATGGAATGTAAGCTACAAGAGAAAGTTGTTTTTATTTTGATTGATCCAGGTTCTAATTACAGCTAGAGCTTGTCAAAAAGTGTAGATTGGACAACGAGTTGCACAAAGAACTATGGTTGGTTCAATTAGCAATAGTGACAAGGAAAAGGATCAATCATTGAGTGAATTCATGTGAATTTGAACTCAATAACATGCCCACAAAAACCCACTTAAACGTGCTACCATTGGGTGGGTATTTCATATTGATTGGCAGGGATTGCATGTACACACACCAGGCCAAGGTGGATTACTATGGAAAGGCAATAGAATTCTTGGATGAGAAAGGAACGAAAAGAGTATTACAAGGCAATAAAAAGCCCGTATTAGTGAGGTTGATCGCTACCATGCAAGCCAAATGTAGTTTCAGAAAGGGATGTACATTGTTCGCAGTGCAAGTTTCCAAGAATAAGAAAGCCGAAAAAGCATCAAAAGGTGAGGAAGTTGAGTTTCTTCAAAGGTATCTTGTTTTGCAACAGTATGCAAATGTCTTTCTAGTAAAGGTTCCTAGATTTCTCCCTCATGGAGAGATATATTTTTCTATCTAGGTGATACCTAGAGTAACACTATCATCTAGGGTCACATATAGAATGAGAACCCCTAGTTGGTTGAGATAAAACTACAGTTGAAGGAAACGATGGACAAAGGGGACATAAGGCCAAGTGTTTCAACTTGGGGAGCGTCAGTTTTGTTTGTGAAAAGGAAAGATGGAACCGTGAGGTTATGTATTGAGTAAAGACAACTAAATAAGGTAATTATTAATAAAATGTACCCATTACCAAGGATTGGTGATCTCTTTGACTAGTTAAATGGATAAACAATCTTCTCAAAAATTGACTTGAGGTCAGGCTACCATCAAGTAAGAATCAAGGAGGAGGACATTCATAAGACTTCTTTCAAAATAAGATATGGGAACTACAAATTCGTAGTGGTACCCTTCAATCTTGATAATGATCCTACAACATTCATGTTACTAATGAACGAGGTGTTACGACCATACTTGGACAAGTTTGTCATTGTATTTTTAGATGACATATTGGTCTATTAAAAAATGGAAGAAGAGCATGAGAAACATCCAGCAGTTGTGTTACAGTTATTGAGAGAGCATAAGCTCTATGTAAATCTTGGGAAGTGTGACTTCTTCTAGAAACAAATACACTACTTAGGGCACATCATATCCAAGGAAGGTGTATTGTTTGATCCAAATAAGTTCAAATCCATAAGGGAGTGGCTAAGTCCAAAGAATGTAGATAAGATCTGATCATTCATGGGATTGGAAAATATTATAGGATATTTGTTTGGAATTTCTCAAGAATAAGACATTTCATTACAACCTTGTAGAGAAAACAAAAGAGATTTGAGTGGACCACATAATATGCATACAACTTTGAGTAGTTAAAGCAATTTCTCACCAGTCCACGATTGCTGAGAATTGCATATCCTGACAAGGATTTCGTAGTATGCACCAATTCCTAAAAGGATGGAATCAGTGGAGTCTTAATGTAGGAAGGAAGCGTCGTGTGTTATGAGTCCAAAAAATTGAATAAACATGAGGAGAATTATGTGACACATGACCTAGAATTGGTTGTTATCATTCATGATTTAAAAAAGTGGATGCACTACCTCCTCATCTAGAACTTCACACTCATGTCAGATCATAGTGGACTCAAATATTTTTTCACACAACCAAAATTGAATGCTAATCAAGCCATATGAATGGCCTCACTCGTCGAATTTGACTTCAAGATTAAGTATATAAAGGGAAAGGGAAACAAGGTTGTTAATGCCTTGAGCCAAAGGATCCAAGTGAATCACTTGGAAATAGTAAGCTCATGTGTGACAAATCTAGATGAGAATATGAAAATCACTGAATAACAGGATGAATCATACCAGAAAATAAGGGAGAGGCTGCTACAAGGTAATGAGGATGGAGAATACCACTTCACTAAGGACGACGTAGTCTAATTTAAAGGAAAAATCTATGTTCCAAAAAATCATGAAATAGAAGGCTGATAATGAGAGAATTCCATGTTAAGCCCTACTCAGGACACCTAGGGTATCAAAATACGCTTATATACATTGAAAGATGCTACTACTAGTCGAACCAAAAGAAAGAAGTAGTGGAATTCATGGAATTCCAGTAAGTGAAGGCCAAATGTAGGAATCCGACATGATTATTACAACATATCCCTATTTTGGAATGGAAATGGGAGGTAATCTCTATGGATTTCATTACAGGATTACCCGAAAAAATGAATCATCATGACACAATAATGATAGCGATGGAAAATTTTAGTAAGGTAGCTCATTCATAGCGGTCAAATGCACCCATTCTACTAGTGAAATAGCACAAATATTCATAAGGGAGATCATGAAGTTGCATGGAATTCCCAAAAATATCATGTCTACGGAAGATTCTAAATTTACTTCCAGGTTTTGGAAGGAAATATTTTTGGGCTTGGGGATAAAATTAACATTCAACACCATCTACCATCCATAGAGAAATGGAAAAATATTGAGGACAAACTAGATCCTTGAGGACATGTTGAGGATGTAAGTGATGCATCATCCTAGGAAATGGGAAGAGTATCTTCCACTTGTGGAATTTTCATATAATAATGAACATCAATAATCCATAAGGATGAGCCCCTTTAAAGAATTATATGATGGGAAGTGAAATACTTCTATTAGATGGAGTGATCTAGATAACAAAGTTCATGTAGAACCATATATGCTTAAGGATATGGAACAACAATTTTAGATCATAAGGAAAAATATGAATGTGGCATAGGATACATAAAAGAGCTATGCAGATAAGCATAGGATTCAAAAGGAGTTCCAAGTAGAAGAACACATTTATCTGAGGGTTAAGCCCAAAAGGAGTTCCCTAAGGGCAGGGACATGTGCCAAGCTAGCACCATGATACTTTGGGCAATTTGAAATACTTGAAAGAATAGGACCAGTAGCGTATAGAACGAACTTACCTCCATCAGTTAGAATTCATGGTGATTTTCATGATTCTTTGCTAAAAAATTATGTACAAGATATTGATCATGTGATGCATTGATGTGCTACAGGTGGAACCAGACAGATAGTTCCAACCAAAACTAATGTGCCTTGAAGAGAGGAGGAGTCTCATGTTATGGAACCAAGCTATAGAGCAAGTCAAGGTACATTGGAATCACTTTGGGCTAGAGGAGGCCACGTGGAAAATGACTGATTCCATGAAAGTTAGTTATCCTTTCTTGTTTGATGGTTAAAATAAGTATGTGTAATTGTGAATACTATATAGAGTTGCATGTATAAAGCTCATAAAAAAATATGTGCTTTATTTTGATCTTATGTGGCATATGAGAAATTGAACACTGAGGACAGTGTTCCATCAAGTGGGAGGGGACTGTAACATCCCCACCCAAAGTTCTCATACAAATTAAATTTGTAAATAGATTGTAAATATTTCACAACATTTGAAATCAAACAAAAAGGTACTAAGTCAGGGGACATAGATTCCATAGCTGGGAAGGGAGACGCTTGTGTTATATCTGTTTCTAGAAGAAATTTCTTGGATGTGAAACTGTGCTGAGAAACCAACTCGACAAAAATTCAGGTTCAAGCTAACCCTCTAACTGAAGGGGGCTCCCTTAAGTGTTACGAGGACTTTTTTAACACTATTCACTATCATTGGACAGTAGCCTATGAAGTAAAATTTCTAATTATTTTTTGTAGGTGGTTGTGTTGAATATCCAATCTCTACTCAAAAACAAATCCCTCTCTTGTAGAGGCCTTATCAAATTGCTAATGTATAACTTCGATAGAATAACATAGCTTTAAAGAGTTTGATATAGGAATAGAAGAGAAATCAGATAATTAAGTGTCCATATTGAATACTCAATCAATAAGATTTAGTATATGCATGAAGAAGAATTCTACAATCAAACAAATATACATTCAAGAGATGGCAGAAGGTAAGAGTAAAATGATGCAGAGGAGTTGTTTTAAGCAAATTGTTCAATTACCTAGTCTCCATAATAATGATAACTTTGTAGTGGCCTTTCAGGGAGGTTGATACTCAAACCTAGACTTGCTCTAGCTCCTATGTTACCTTGAACATATGCATAAATTATTTATAAAATCACTAGAAAGATATACATAAGAAACAAATTTTGTCATGAACTGGAGTGAGAAAACTTCAATTAAAAATCTTGTAATAAAATTCTTTATGGAAATGGAAAGGTTTTGTCATCAAAAGAAAACCCTTTTACATTTAAAATCAAACAATATATAGTTATTACAACTCATAAAGTTGTTATAATTTTTCTGGAATAAAATCCTAAAGAATGCAGCTAAAATAAAAATAATCTCTAAATAATATGCAAGAGACATAGAACTACTGGAAAATCCTCTAACTTCAAATATGGGAATTGGTTCATTGATGCTGATTAGATGCCCGAATGTTGCCTTTAAATCTGAAACTCTTTATTAATGTTGGTCCTCTTCCTTGGAATCTAGAGTGGCTGAAATCATTTTAACAAAATTTGTTATCTTCCCTTCAAACTTGGTTAACTATGCCACCTATATCAATTACTTTTCCCTTTGACTATGATTTCTAAGTCCAAAATCTAAAAATAATCTCGTGTCTACTTATGTTTTTCCACTTAGCTGATCAAGGAATTCTTTGCATTTTGGAGTTAAACCAAACTATATGTTGATCTATTTTCCCATAGTATTTGCCTTCATTATCTTTTAAGTGTTTAACCATTGTCTTAAAATATTTGGGAGGAAAATATTTTGATAAAATATTTCCCAAATATTTTTTTTTAACCTGTAAATTCATATTTCTCTATTTTCATGAATTGCATTAATGAAATCTCAAAATATTTCCTGTAATGATTTTATCACGCAAAACCATCCATTATTTGAAATCGATGTCTTCTTTTTCCCTAAATTTATATATTTATGAATAAATAGGATTCATAAACATATTTCATAAAACCATCAACTAATTTCTTTCCCATGGTTTTGAAAACCATGCCTTGTTTTTCCATGATTGGTAAAATATCTTTTAGTTTTCCTTTTTACTTCTATAAAATCTTTGGAAAAGAATTTATCCCAATTTTATGTTCACATGCATTTTCCTCTTTATAATTTCTTCCCTCAAATTCATAGCATAGAACATTATTTCTCTGCTATGTAAAATTTCATTTTTACCTCTGTTATTCCATAAGGATGAAACATCTCTTTATAGCATTGGAAACTCCATGCTTTGTATGGAACATGTATCCTCATTTTACCTCATTTTACTCAACTTCATCTTACCTCAAGCTTTCACTCATAATCTCATTCCAGTAAAAATAACTATAAAAATTCTCCTTCCATTATTTCCCTCGATACACACTTTATAATTTTTAAATTTGCTTGTATACCTCGTAGACATTCCTACCTGACATTTATAAATTCAAATCAATTTAAAAAAGTGGTTTTACAAGGGGTAGTAGATGGTAAATGGTTTAGGCAGGGGGGTCCTGTAATGCATGAGATGAAGACACCTGTAAAAAGTGGTAAAGTAAAACTATAATTTGCGGGGGGGGCGGGGGGAGGTTTGGGGGGGTAAGTTAAAGGTTGGATAGGCAGCCCCCCACAAACCATAGATTTATTAATTCACACATCTCGAGGTAATGTATATAATGGTGTTTTAACGTGTGAAATGTAGGGTGGGGACATATGTTTGATTTGACTCATTGATTTTGAATTTTTGATAAAGGTTTGATAGGTAGCCCCTATAAACCATAGATTTATTAATTCACACATCTCGAGGTAATGTATATAATGGTGTTTTAACGTATGAAATGCAAGGTGGGGACATATGTTTGATTTGACTCGTTGATTTTGAATTTTTGATAAAGGTTTGACTGGCAGCCCCTGCAAACCATAGATTTATTAATGCACACATCTCGAGGTAATGTATATAATGTGTTTTAACGTGTGAAATGCAGGGTGGGGACATATGTTTGATTTGACTCATTGATTTTGAATTTTGGACCACTTGTAATACATGGTAACAAATGTGGTTCTCATACTTAGAGATTGGGCTAACTTGATATTTTAACGTAAGTTTAATATTTTAAATAAATAATTTTATAAAAATATATATTATATATATTTTATAAAATTAAATTTTTATTTAAAATCAAAACTATTAAAAATAACTCAAAAACATTTATAAAAACCTCAGACACAACTTATCCTTTAGCAATGGAAAGGGTTATATGGAATGATATTTAAAGGAAGGAATTTTCCAAGGCAAGGATAAGATTGAAGGAAGGTGGCAAATTTTATCAAATTTAAAAACAAATTGTAACTTTTAAAGTTTTTAGAAAATGTTACAACAACTTTCTTGGGATATTATGTTTCCTTGTGCAAAAAAGAAACCTGAAAATGCAAGACAATGTTAGCTCTTTAAAATTAAATGAGTTGCAATAGAAGGTATTCAGGCCAACACTGCTTGGGAATAAAGCACAAGAAAAAGGATACAAATTTAAGGAGAGACGGTGCACTGAAGGCCAAAGAGGACCAATAGTAATAGTGGTCAAGGAAGAGACCAAGAAAAGGTTGGACGCAGAAGAAGAAAAAGGGGAGAGATCAAGATTCACAAGAGAGGAGGAGAAAAGCAGAGAGACGGATGTAGAGAGGAATAGGGAAAATTGAGATTCAACATGATCTCTACACAGGAAGCACTAAAGAGAAGAGAAGAGAAGGGGATTAGCTCTTGATCCTTGGAGGAAATTGGTTGAGTTGTTAGTCTTTGGAACCCTGCAATAGTTTGGGTTCCCTGGAGATTGTGGGTTGAGATAGAATTCCTGGAGCCCTGTAACAACTTGGGTCCCTGGAGGCTGTGGGTTTAAACAAAGGTCTCTGGAGCCCTATAATAGCTGGGTCCCTGGAGGCTATCGGTTGGGATGGAATCTCTAGATCCCTGGTAACTTTCATCCCATGGAGGATGTGGGTTGAGAATGTAGACTCTAGAGCCTTGTAACAATTTGGGTAGAGACCATCTTGAAGAAGAAGCTGAGGAAGACTTATATGAAGACCAATGGTTACTGCCTTTGTGGCATTGTGGATTCTTAGCTCCCTAGAAATGGGGTGGAGCACTATGTGAGCACATGGGGATGAGGATGGGAACCTTTGGACTACTGATGTCAACCAAGTAAGAATATTCCAGTTGGTGGGATTGAGGAAAGAAGTCCTATAGAGTTTCGAAATCATTGGAAGGTTGGTGTGCTAGTCGTTGAAGCAAGAAACCCCCCCCAGACTCTGGAATTTGGCTCAGGGGTGATGGCTCTATGTAAGTGTGGTTGAAAATATCTACGGTTGGGTGGAGAGTTCTTTTCCCATACTCAGTTTCCCTACATGTTCGAAGATAAGTAACTATGTGTACTACTTAAATTTTTGTGAATGATATTACTGTGTTGTGGATAATGGTTCTAAACTTGGGGACTGCATTGTGTTGATGAAACTTGCATATGTGTTACATTCCTTGTGGAATACATTAGCATGATTTGTATACATCTATGTGTATGGGTTGAATATATGCATGAATGTGCCAAGAATCTGAAAGTGAAATATGTCTAACAACTGCTAACGTTAGGCATGGAATATTTGGCACATGAAAAGCATCATAAACTGCACGTTAACTAAGACCAGGTCATAATGCAGTATCATGTTTAGATTTATACATATGCTTAGCTGTGTGAGAAACAATGTAATAATAACTCATTAAGAATAGTATAGAACTCATTGTAAATCAAAACCGATCCATGAGAGCTTGGATTTAAACTTGAGGAATAGTGGGTTTCGAGACCCTTTTATCAATATAAGATTACATAGGAGACCTCTGCATAGAAGGTTTGTACTCACTCGTGAGTAACCCATGGTCACGTTCAAATTTGTTGTGTTGCTCGAGAAGCACAACCTTAATGTCAAAGGGATTTTTTCCTTGGTATCAGTTGATCCACCAACTTTACCTGAATTTCTTTTAGACTTGCATTCTCGGTAGGTTGGCTAACTGTTGTTTGCATCTTACGGTGATGGTTGAGGAACTTGATGGCTCTGTGTATGAACATGGAGCTATTTATAGGATAGAAACATGATCTAGTACCATTAGTGTGTGGGAGGAAAGGTGGATAACTCCTTGGAGTCTACACCAAGTCCATGCTAGGTAATTCACGCATGAGCACCTATGCCTCCCATGGTGGCATTCCCTCCTTGTTGGATGAGAAGACTCACAGAATAGGAACTCGCTAGAGAACCAATCACTCAAAATCAATAGGGATAACATCATAAATCAGCCTAAGAAACCAAGGGAACCAAAGTGAACCTGAAAAATGAATTTAGAGGTCTACTAGAATCTTTAGAAAGAGCTATAGCCGACAAGGCTAGTTCGGGGAAGTGTGTGTGGTGGCAGAGCTTGTAGCTGGGAGAGTTATTGAGCTCTCCATCTAAGGCACTACACAATGTAGATTTGGAAGCCTTCAACCAATACATGGTGGGAATGAGAAGGAAATCCATGTTGCAACTCAAGGGTAGGATTTTGTGAACTTATAGAATAATTTGGGCTAGCCTTATTCCTAGAACAATCAAAAATTTAGTCAAAAGAGACTTCTAATTGGTGGAGGTAGATTTCCTTCATGAGGTGGGTCAGAATGACATAGAGGAAGGTCATATAGTTAGAAGCTAAGAGATAATATAAATTAGATTTGGGGACTTAATAGGAAAGAGGGCAGTGGGGCTTAGTCTAGAGCAATTATGGATATTTCTCTATTACCCAAACTGTTAGGTGAGGGAAATATGTCATAAGGGGCCACCTTGAAAGCCCAAAAGGTTAGAACCCCGAGGAGGTGCATGAATGAATCCTTATAAGGTCTCATGTTTGAGGGTCTCATTCACTAAGTGGGCACCTAGTATGAATCCAATAACCGAAGGATCCTTCCTTCTCATCAACCCACATACTTGAAGATAATGTCAACAGAACGTCTTGAAGGACACATGGCTAGCAGTTGGGAGTCTTGGGTGCCTTAGTGAGCCACCTACAAATGGCACATGGACCCCACTTAAGTTGCCATGCGGTAAGGATGATGTTATTATGATGTCACTCGGGGTCAAACCCCAAAGGTTGGAAATCATGTAAGGGAAGAATGTCCTAGGAAATCCTAGACATTAGGAACTATCAGCTGATGACATGAGGATTAATGAAAATATCCCTATTCCTAAGGGTCGTTACCCGAAAGTAATAAAATGGAGGTGTTGGTGTTGTGGTTCCACAAGGACCCATGAAAAATAGTATGATGAGGATGACATGGATGTTAGTGGGAGATTTAGTTGAACCATTAGCCGATAGGTTGGGTTTTGGGCGGTATCTCGACTCAGAAATTAGATACACCCTAAGGGTCCTAGAGACGTGACACGTCAGCCAGGAAGATTGATTCTAGGGGGAAGCCTCACTGTAGGAGTTGAGGAATTGAGAAGGTCCTAGAGCCACACCTCATAATAATAATAAGAATAATAATGAAAAAAAAAATCGAAAGGAAGGAAATATGCGGAGAGATATTTACCCGATTCCTCAATTGTCAATGGAAGGGGTCTGGTATGTGACAATAGTATGATGAATTTGGTGTGTATGCTTTAGGAATGTGTAACAAGCATAAGCTTGAGATTGAATTAATGTTATGATTGAGTCCATAATGTTAGTTTTGACTCTTTTACTATCTACACTAATGGAAACTTAACAAAAGTTACCTTGGAGCATGCCACTTTTAACTATGAATATAGATTTACAATTAATGCATGTGCATTGAATTGATGTATTAAAATCTGGTTTAAGAATACATTCTTAACAAGTAAGAATGGAATTCCTATTATTTCTATGATTTTATTTTGTGTAGTTGTTAATTTGTGTATTTTGGGTTGAAATTTTGCATCAAATAACTTGAAATTACTCAAATACTAGGTTGTGGTGTGACCTCCCTAATAAACAAGAGGCTTAATGACTTGTGTGTGAATAGTTGTAGAAGCCATTTTAAGGAAAACTTAAAGGCTATCATTTTCATTAGGTTATGTATGGGTTTGGAATCCATACTAGCCTTTATCTATGAGCTAGGGTATGGGTTTGGAATTGTTGGGCCTTGGAATTGGTATAATTCTTCACCTCATTTCCTTAGTTTATAATTAGTTTTTCAAGATTTGTGAGCTTAGATTATAATAATTTGGATGCTAAGGAGTTTTAGAAATGGCTTAATAATTGATATGATATTTGCACCTTATTAATGAACCAATTTGAATATTAAAGATATTATTAACTCACGAAATGGGTTGATATGTGGGCAGGAAATACTTAACAATAGTTTTTGTTCCCTAAATCAGCAAGGAAACCCAAGCCAAAAGGAAATTGTTGGACTATTTTTAGAGTGTTTCCAAGTATTTACACTCTATATACATTAGAAGGCTAGAAGGGAAGCATAATCTATTATTCCAAAAGAGATGCTGAAGATTTTATAGCTTGAATTAAGCAATGTTGAAAATCTTTTAGTTCTTGGGATAACTTTACTATTTTTTAGAGTTATGTGTAATATAAAAGAATGATTAAACTCTAGTAAAATAATTTATTTTTCTCTTGTCAATTGTAAAAGGTGACTGAATAAAAAACTATTTCAAGTTTTCACAAAATTTCCTGTAATTTACTACTGCATAGGAACGAATATTTTGGCGATTTGGTTTTAATCTAGCATATTGAGTTAACTTCCAGATGGTTAGGTTCCAAAGGCTGTGGGTATAGTCCTGGATTACTTACTATCTTTTCTATATCATTATTTATTTTTACTCGTAGTCTTTGAATGATTTAATGTTCCTTCAATTGAATTACCATTTACAAGATTTATTGTTAATATTTGCCAACGATTGGATAAAATTCCTTTTATAAGCATTCTATTTTGTTATCATTTTTTGCAATGAAGTAAGGATTTATAGCTTTAGAGATATTAATTCTTTCCAAATAGATTAATTTTGATTCCTTTGTTATAGTTATCATTTCCTAAGAAGAAACCAAATTGCTTTATGATTTTTGTATAGTAATGCAACGATTTACTTTTGTTATTAGTTTGTTTATGAATTAGAGATAGGAAGATAGTATTCTTTCAATATGATTTTGTGTTGTTCCTTGCATTTCTCAGTCCTTGCTTCCTATTAGTCGCATTCAAAACAAGGTAATCTGAACACTAGACTTGCACCGACTGTGTAACCAACCTTGCAATAAAACTATGAAATCCTAGGTTAATAATTTAATGTGTAAGGGTTAAGTTGATTATTTCAAAAATACTTAGTGCCCAACATTTTTGCGTCGTTTCTAGGGAGGTTGTTAAAGAAATGTGTATATTTATCCCTATGGCGCTTGGTATTAAAGATGGGAGGTAAGAACCTACGCACACACCAACTAAAAATCTTGTGCTAGCACCCGCCCTCAAACAATACTTTTTAGAATTGTCGAGTGTGCATGACTAGGAAAAATAAAAGGATTATACATAAAGAAGTTCTAGATTCAAAACCCACTCCGAAACCACCAAAGCCCAAGGTCATTTTAGCCTTGGAAGATCGACTTTCATAAATGAGATTACATAGAAATATGAATGTCAAGCATCGATAAGACCCTGAACAATATCTAGGAAGAGCTCTACTATTGCCCCTCGAGTGGCAAGATCATTTACTGTGGCTCATGCTGAGATTCATGATAAGACTAAAGGATCTGAACACAGTTTCTATGATACATCCATTAGACATCTTAGTCCTTCTAGTAAATTTTAGGTGACTTCTTGTAATTTGAAAGAGGAGGAAGGTGAAACAATTGGAGCAGATTTAGAATTCGTTGAATCAGGCCCACAATATCCTGAACCTAGATCTGTTGCAACCTCTATTGCAGGCAAATCACTTGAAATACCTGACTTGAATATTGATGTGAAACCAATTCAAGGGACAAATGTTGGCCAAATTCGTCCTAATCAGATAATGCCTCCTAATCATGGGATCCCTAAAGGCTACTGGCAGATTTTTGACCAAATGGTGAATGCAGCACCACAAACACAAACCTCGACCATAGAATACCTTATAGTCAACCCTCAAGCCAATGCACCAATGAAAGCCATTATGTTACATAATATTCCAAATTTTCATGGAATGATCTCTGAAGAACCTAATGCATTCCTAATTGAGTTTGATGTCCTATGTCAAGGTTACGATCATACTACCAATCCACAAAAACTAAAATTGTTCCGTTCTACTCTGAAGGGAGAAACAATATTGATCCAAGTGGATATTGGTGGCCACCGACCTATTCCACTTGGACCTCCACCATTGTTTCTTTCAATTTTTTAGTTTCCTTATCTGTAGCACAATTTACTATTTTTGGCAGCTTTTCGGGGTATAAAATTCCGGAGTCATTTTGATGCCCTAAATGACTTTTTCTGGGAAAACCAGGACCAACATTGATCATTAGTTATATATTGATGTTCGTTATTCAAAATTTGTATTCCTCAGATAGATATTTCTAACGAGGTATTATGCACATCAAATGGAGATCATATGCCAAAGTTACGACCCTAGGAGGTTGATGTACTAATTTACCCAAACGGGGCCCATAGTTTGGCGCTTCATCTCCTAGGGTTAGGTTTTTGGATATTTAGAGTTTTCCATTGTTTCTCAATAATAAATAGGCATTTGAGCCTCATTTCAACATAGTTCAATGCCATATATCCACCACATCTCTTCTTAGAGATAAGCTATCATCACCTGAGCTAGTCTTGTTTCCATTCTGTTTGTAAACATATTTCAATATTTGATGTTAATGGAATGAAGTGTTATTTCTACTACATCTTTGTATTTATGGTTATATCTATTTTTTGCGTTCCTATTTAAATCTGGATTAGTGGTATCAAAGTGGTTTTCTCTTTCTCTATTTTTCTTTGCATGTCCGCAACAAGGTCGGGATATAAGGAGTTAGGGCTCGATCTGGCTGAACCTTTGACAAATATGCCTCACAAACCCTAACAACAACCCATGGGGGAAGAAAATAAATATGAGGGGGCACAAGCTCCTATAAAAATATTGCTCGAGGAGGCCCCTGGGAAACAAAGGAACATGATGATGGATAACTTTTCCCAAGTCCTTCAATGGTTGCCCACCGACAACGCATCCACATCCGGAAGCCACTCTGGAGGATCCACTCCTTTTAAGGTACAAGTAAACTTTGAAGTTCCCATATTTGAGGGCCAAATAGATGCAGACACCATCAATAAATGGTTAAATCAGCTAGAAGGATAGTTTTTTGTGCATGATTTTTCCAACAGAGAAAAGATTATTTTATGCTTCTCAAAGCCACCACCCACATCAAGGACTGGTAGGAAACCTACTGTGAGTAGAAGGATGGAAGTACGACATCACTATTTTCAGCCGTACCCACTTGGAATTCGTTTCGAGATGCCATTAAGGAGTTGTACTACCCTGTCAAGTGCTATGAGGATAAATACATAAAGTGGATAATGCTATGGTGGGGAAGGGACCAAGATGTGCCAAAATGTACCAATGTTTTTCATACCCTTCGCATGAAGTTGGGTATCAAGGATTCTGAGAAATATTTGGTACTCAAGTACTGTGGCTACCTACATAGGTACATCTAGGACAAGATGGAGTTCCTTGACATCTCCTCGGTCGACACAGTGTACTGATATGCCATCAAGGCAAGGAAAAAGTTTAAAAAGAAGAAGTGAGAGGTGCCCCCAAACCATAGAACAAAGGATAAAGCCAAGGCAGGGTAGCCCAAGATGACCTGCCAAAGATGCAAGCAAAGAACAACACCATGAAGTTGAAGAAGGATACAAAAAGTCATGTGAGTTCCATAAGAGCCCCACTCACAATGCAAGTGATTGTCGAGCCAAGTAGTCACTTGTGGCCAAGTTGAAGGATTCGGAATCAGATGCATGTTCTGACTCTAAGTTAGAACCCAATAATGGGAATGACAAAGGGAAGTAGATTATCGATGTGGAGCCCAACACCACCATTGCCACCATGAAGATACAGAAGGAGGAACTCAAAGATCCATAGGAGGAGGAGTGCCTCTTCCACTCCCAGATGTGGGTAAAGTGTTCCCCACTACAGTTCATTTTTGACAGCAGGAGCCAAAAGAACCTCATTTCAGCAGAAGTCATGAAGCAGCTAAGCTTACCGACCATATCACACCCACAATCGTACACCATAAGGTGCCCTCAACAAGGATAGGATATTTGCATGAGCCAGTAGTGTCGTCTTCCATACAACATCAAGCCCTTCATGAATGAGGTATTATGTGATGTTGTTCCCCTTGATTCTTGTGATATATTATTAGGCCAAGCATACTTGTGGAAGCGAAATGTTATGTATGAGTCAAGGCCTTGCATTGTTATTGTTACTTTGAGAAATAAGTTGTATAGGATACTGGAGGTAGCACCACCTACCGCCATCTCTTTGGTTACTATAAAGCAATGCAGTAAGCTGATTTCCAAAACCGGGAAATTTGTTTTCTTGATTATACACCCTCAAGGAAAGAAGAAGGTGGTGGCCACGACCTTCAGACAGAGCCCATCCGCATGACAATAACAAATGGACAAGGTTGTGGAGGAGTACGAGGATATCTTCACCTTCCCCATAGGGGTGCCTCTGCACTGTCAGGTCAAGCACTCCATCAATATGACCCTAGGAGTGTCAGTACCCAATGGACCAATCTATCGATGCTCCATTCTAGAGAATGAAAAAATCAAGAGGTAGACTCAGGATTTGTTGCATAAAGTTCACATTCGGCTGAGTTCATTACCCTATGGGAGCCCAATCATGCTGGTACAAAACAAGGATGGGACTTGGAGACTCTATATTAAGTATCAAAAGTTGAACAAGATCACTATCCAGAATAGGTACTTGATCCCACAGATTGATGACATTCTTGACCAACTCAACGGGGGTAATATTCTAGCAAGATCGACTTGAATTCTGGATATCACTTGCTATTAATCGAACCCTTTGATGTGTGGAAAACTGCCTTCAAGGCCAAGGAGGGCCTTTTCGAATGGTTGATTATGCCTTTCAGGTTAACGAATGCTCCTGCAACCTTCATGAGGCTAATGGATGAAATCTTGTAGCCATTCACTGACTCATTTGTAGTGGTATACTTAGATGACATCCTAATCTTCAGCCAGAGTTGGGAAGAGAACCTCCACCACATATGACAGGTTCTCCAAACACTATGGTAACACAAGTTGTGTGCCAATTTGGAGAAATGTACTTTTGGAATGACCCAGGTTTAATATCTGGGATACATTATTGATGAACAGGGGGTGCATGTGGATCCAACCAATATCCAAGTCATTCAGGATTAGCCAGCACCAACCACTATGATAGAGCTCTACAACTTTCTAGGTATTGTTAATTTCTATCGCATGTTCATGTTGGGATTCACTCATATCACTTGGCCCTTGAGTCAAGTGACCAAGGGAGGAGTGAAAGAAAAAATATTTTGGTCTAAATCTCAACAGAAGGCATTCACAAAGTTGAAACATCACCTCTCCTCTACACTATTGGGTTGTGTTATATTTTTCCTATGACTAGCCCACGTAGTTACTTGGGGGTTAGAAGGGGGGAGGTCAAAAGGGGTTTAAAGGGTACCCGTAACCCTACTTTAAGGGGTCCAGGGCAGCACCCCGGAAAATTTTGGTCTCAGACCCTATGTTAGGTTGGGTGGCCCCACCTATGGTTTTGTGCATGATTTTTGCACATGGTTTTTGGACGGGATGGTTTTTGGTCCATGGTTTTGGATGCGATGGTTTTTTGTCCATGGTATTGGACACTTCGACATGTATAAATATGTATTGTAACATTGAAAGGAATATAATGAAAAATCAAGCTGGTAGTCCCAGTTTTGGTATCCAGGGGAAAATCTCTGTGTATATGTGTTTTATGTGTTATGCTCTCGCATTGTTTATTTTTTGTGATTTAGAATTTGCATGTAGGTAATTTCTGTACGGGGTTAAAACCTACATTTAGGCTATATAAGGAAGAAGTTTATCTTGCTTATTCTTTGACACAACTGCACCTCAATCATCTTATTGCATGAGGACATGCAAAAAGGTAAGTAGGGGAGTATGTTGGGCTATGTAAAAGGTATGTTTTATACTCATATTATCTTAATTAATCATTCGTCTTTATGTGCTTATCTTCGTTTAAGAATAAATATAGAAGAAACAATTGAAGAAGTTGGATAAAATCGATCATTAACGAATTGGGTAAATTTGGGCATGAAAAACTAACTTTCACTATATTTATATGTAGGAACATGAATTGAACGATTTCTATTCAAATGACAGAACAACAACGACCAAGAAAGGAAAAGGATAATTCCTTTATTACGAAGGACAACAGAAGACTAGGAGAACCAATTCTATTCTGTGATGAAATCAGATTGTCGATTGCGAAATGGATTCACCTTTATCCGTTTGTTAGGAGATCCTGAGGATTCACTTTTATCTGTTTGTCTCTCCTAGCGTATATGAAGCCACCAGGTGAAAGGAACAACTAGCTAGAAATTTCAAGATTGTAACTATTCATTTTTTACAACAAATTACTTTCATTACTGTGATGTTGTAACTCTATTATCAAGTTTAATGAAGAAGACTATGTTTTACCTATAATCACATTTTGATTGTCTTTTGGTAGTGACTTCTAGAGACTTTGGGCCTAGTCGATAGGAGATTTACCGCTTTAATTATGTCATATTCATTTCTTCTTATTCTTACAATTGTTTATCACTGTTAGTTCATGAAGTTAGAATTATTCTGATTGCTGTGAGTATTGATTATTACGATTTGCTTTTGTTGTTCAAACTAGATTCTAGATCTTGCTGTGTTTTACATCTGCACATTAATATTTATTGAATTGATCAGGTTAGTTTAAGTATTTGATTGTCGTTCATTCTGAAGTAGTGTTACCAAAGATCTTAAACTTACATTTGATTGCTTTCCGTGAGATGTTTGAATAATTACTTGTTGTTCATTTGTTGTAGATTTCCTTCATGCTGACGAATTATTGTCTATACTAGTTAGATTTTCTAAGAGTGATTCCTTTTACTTGCATTCCAATTTAGTTATCTACATAATAGATTAAAGTAGATTTGAAAAGCTTTAAATATTTCCTTTAGAATTGTTTTGGATTGAACTTCGAGAATTAGATATTAATCATTGCAACGATTCTCAATCATTTTATTATGAATTAACCTATGAATTCACTTGCATATACAACGCTGAACACTCTTGAAATAAACAGACTTGTCATGGTTTGATAACTAATGTAGGTATTAAGGTTGCTTTTAAGTCATCTTAATGTACCAACACAAAATCCAAGTGAAGAAGATGAAATTGCTCCTCTTGATGAAGGTTCAGTGATGGATATATACAACTTGAACTATGATGAGCTACAAAAGAAGATCATACAAGAAAGGAAGAAACACTTCCCCGACAATATCACACATCTTGCTTTTATCAAAGAAAAGGTGATTGTGATAGACACCAACAAGAGTCCAAAATCCATTTCCCCAACCAACTTGGCCTTTGTGGGATCCACCAAGTCAAATACATAACATTTGATGGCCATGAACAGATAGATGGCAAAGAGCTTAGAGGCTGCAAGGCAACAAATGGAACAACTCCAGGTAGAGGTCCAAAAAGCAGCGCTCACACAGGTGTATCTAGAAGAAATCAAGGCAACCATATTTGGTGAAGTATCGAAATTGGGAGAAACCATGAGGAACCTCTATGAGGAGCTTTTCATCATGCACAAAGTAGTTGTCTACTTGCACAACATGCAATAGAAGTGAAAAGATAATGCTAAACCTCTCAAGGTTTTTCATACAACCATCACCATTGTACATGAGTGGGAAATACAGTACAAAGGTGCACCTCCTAAGTTGGTGAAAAAGACAAGGCAACAAGCTGAGTTGGAGAAGGAAGAAGTTTAGATGCTCATCCAAAGAAATAAACAATTCAACACGTTAATCACCAACATTCAATATTCTTATGCACGATTTTATAACCACGTGGATTTCATGGTAAAGTCACACAAGATCCCTTCAGTAGGCACATTCACTTAAGATAAAGGCATAAACAAGGTTAGACAGGAAGCGGAGGAATACTTGGACCAGTTCAGCAGATCATTACTAAGGGATATATAGAGGTGAACAAACATGATATGTTGAAGTACATTGGTGGCCCTACCAAGATAAACACCATGTTTTTCTTTAGAGAAGAAACACAAACTAGCTCCAAGACTGTGTACGTGGATGCAATGGAGGCTAGAGTCTGCTTCCAACCTGATTCGGTCACAAAGTTTGGGGAATTCATTGCACAATATAAAGCTTGGCATCACTATGTAACCAAGAAGCTACAAGTTGAAGTGGCTGATATAGGGTTTCCCCAAACTCAAATTTGACATGTTGTTTATCTTATTAGGCTTGTTTACTTGAATCTACCCAATTTTGTCTTATATGGGTATATCTAATTTTGTATTTAAAATATTTCTGTAAGTGGAAGAAGTGTTAATTTTGGAATATGAAGAGTCATTATGCAAAAGAAGTCAAAAGGTCACGTGAGAAGTCAAAGAGTCACAAAGGGAGATGGATAGTCATCTCATTTATTATAAATATATCCTCGTTATTCATGTAAAGTGATTTTTGCTGAGCCTTTGGCTTAGGATCAAAAGCTAGAGAGTTTTGTTGAGAGACTTGGCTTCTCCTTAACATAGAGGGTGTATCTTTCTTTAGAGGAGAGAGTGTTGGATTCATGTTCCATTATTGGGACTTGTGTTTTGTTAATCGTATATGTATGTTTGGGATTTTCACTTTAATAAAAGCTTAGAGTTGGCACATTTTCATGCATATGTTGTGAATTTAATAGGACTATTCTTGTTATGTTCGAAATATATGTTATTTCATTTACATTGACACTTATGAACTATTTGATTTTCATTAGTATGAATCTTATTGAATTTGTGCTATTATGTGTTTCAATTATGGTTATCTTGTGAACTATTTTGCAAGTTAACTCATGATTCCTTTTATGCTCGTGTGTCCATTTCAAGTTGTGCACTATTACATGCTTCTAAGGGGCTCAATTCTTCCCCTCTTATTGTGATAGAACCTCTCATGCATTGCACTTGACTCTTCACAAATTTATACATGTGTTTCACCAAAGTCACATGTACATCATTCTATGCATTATCGCAGCCAAGGCATACCACGAAAACCCATTATTTCGGCAACTGGGCTATACTCTAGAAAGGTCTCCTACTCCAAAAAGTGTGAGGTCTAATTAGGAATTCATATCAGGGAGACCCCCTGAATGTTGGTGCGTCCAACACCATCAACATGCATCAATCTCAATGATGAGAAAGCTTCAACTTGCTCTAGGCTCCAATTTGACTAAGGCACCAACCATAGTGATGAGTAGGCTTTGACTTGCTATAAGATTCAACTTAATTGAGGCATTGACATCAATGGAGGTATCCACTTCCTTCTTCAACTTATTTTGGAGCTCTTTTCAAAATATTTCAAACTAGATCCACATTCTCTTCAATCAATATAATATTTAAATTGAACAAAATGTTGATGTCATACTGCTATCACGCCTTGTCATACCCCGTCAAAGCTCCGCTACAAATTTCTCATTAATCTGGTCACATTAAATCCTTCTTGGAACCTATTTTTTCGATACACCCAAAACCAACTATAACCTACACATAAGCTCCCAAAACCTATAACAGTGGTTTTGATCATCAAAAATATATCAACAAGGCTATTCATGGATATAGGACCATTCACCATTGAATCCCAATCGTCATGCTTCCTACAAAATCTAATTTGGCTAAAAAATGAACCCAAAAACTCCTAAAAACCATATAAAAAATTAAATGTTATAGAAAATTCCCTTTTTAGGGTGTGATATATAAAATGGAACTTTTCTTGCAACGGTGATACAAAATGTACACCACTAGATCCTTAAACATTTGAAAAAATGAACATTACGGAAACAAATAAAAAACTAATCTGACCTAACAATCACTAGGGCTTGAACATGGGTCTCGACTATACAATGAAAAATTCATGCCAACTATGCTACCTGATGGTCCTTACTCGACCATCCTCACTAACCATTTTATTATGGTAGATCTCAACTCAACTATAGGGGCATGAGCCACATACAGAGTGGGATCATATGTGTCCACACGCAAAACAATCTCAGTGATTATACCTCTATGTTATATCAAATCACTGTGAAACATATGTAATCAGTTGGCAAGGCTTGTTGTCCATGGAACCTCTTGCATTATATCCATTCACTATGTGACATTTGTAACCAATTGGCTTGGCTTCTCCTCCATGGCACCTTCTATGTTGTGTCGACTCACTGTGCTACATATTTAACTAGTTAGAAAGGCTTGTCCTCCATGGCACCTCTTGTGTTATGTCGAGTCATTGTGTGGCATATGTAGTCAGACAAGGCTTTTCCTCCATGGCACCTCTTATGTTATATCGACTCATTGTGTGACATATGTAACCAATTGGCAAGGCTTGTCCTCCATGACACCTTAGTGATTATATCTATGAAGCACTGTACGACATACGTAACTAGTTGGAAAGGATTGTACTCCATGACACCTCTTGCATTATGTCAACTCACTATGTGACATATGTAACTAGTTGGCACAACTCATCCTTTGTTGCACAAAAAAACTCAGAACCTGGCATCGCATTAGAGCCAAGAAATATATATCCGAAACCACTTTAACGATATATAGGAATTTTTTTTTTCACGATATAGTTGAGATTTCCCATATGTAGCTAGGAGAAATGTGTTACCAAATTATAATTTTGACCTTTTTCATACTTCAAAGATTGGTATCTGCTATCAATTTTTTTTTAGAAGTGTTAATGTTATTAATGGACTTAACATTGCCTCCACTCTGTCATTGTAACCTTGGCTACGTGCAAAGAAACCAGAACAATAAAAAGCTTATCCTTTGTCTAAGAAAATTTGAAACTGAGACCAAATGGTAGCAATGAATTAGAACCAACCACTAAGCTCATATCATATCATGTAAGTCACCGAAGCTGTTCTCCTCTCAATGTCACCTGGTAGTACGTGTCATCGTATATATAGTTATTATGAATTCTTAGTATATTAATGATATGTATATAATGTAAACTAAAGAAAGAAAATTATCTTAAAGCCCATGAGGCTATACTCCCGAGGCCTATGTTAGCCAACCATGGGCTGATGTTCATGCATTAATGGCTGGAGCATTAACCATACGATTGGCACATACGATCTTGCTAAAATCATGGCATTCAACTTTGAGCTAAGGTCCATATGCCTGTCTCTTATGATTGGGTCCTTAAGGGTCATTGGTCATTTGCATGATGACGTCAACATGGTGTCATCATGCTATGTGGCAACCCATGAGGGGTGCCATGTTTCACCCATAATTTAGCTTTCTGCCAAATAAAATATGCCAAATCTACATGCCATGTAACAGTCCCAGGTACATAAACTTGTTAACATCATCTGTTGACTACATGGAGAAGCCATGCCATCCAAACGAATGTTTCCATGTGTCATCCTCACTGAATATGAAGGTGGCCACATGTCGTCTTCATCATCACATCCTACCAATCTTAATGTGCCATGTGTCAATGTAGAATTGGGTTACCATGGCGAGGGATGATTGTGTAGGTTTCAATGTGTCATCACAATAAAATCCTAATGTCTCATGTGTCAATGTGGAATTGGACCACTGTGGCGGGGGGGTGCTCATTAAGTATCATGCAAGTCAACCTATTTCTTACTTGTAAAATATTTATCCCAATACTATATCTATCCAATTGGTGCAAAGATGCATGGTGTTTAACAATGTAAAAGATCATTTAGATTTAGCTATTATATGTCATTGACTTAGTCATTGAACCATGGATCCAAATGAGATATGCACACTTTTTAGCATATTGATACTTGGGGTTTTTCCCTCGTAGTTTTGGGTCTTCAATTAATATTAGTTTTCAAATTGCCATAACTTCTCATCCAAGAGGAGTTTTTCAGAGTGGGATATACTGTTGGAAAAGTCTTAATGAGGAATACTTGACCATGTTATTTTTAGAACTATTAGGTCATTATAATCTTGTCAAAAACTAAATAAACTTCAATCTTCCTTTGACTTCCCCTGATGAGGGTAACAATACTAGTTACTTGTCATTACAATTATATAATTTAAAATAATATGTTTTTGTCAATAGAAACAAAGCCCTTTGACATTATGGTTGGGTTTTTATTGATCTCCATTTACCATAGAAATTGATGTAATAACATTTTTAGTCATATGAAAGGAAAATTTTCACATTAGTTCAAACATATATTTGATATATATTAATTTTCATGGATAATGTATTATTTAATTTTATGTTCATGTTTGTTTAGTGTATTTGTATTCTCGCAAGTAACTTGTTCATATAATTATTTCAATTCAATTTATATATACAAAATACTTCTTATGGATTGTAACATATTTTTCTTATTCAAAGAGAAATGCAAAGAAAATATTCAAGGCTTATACATTAATTTGGGATTAAGATGGATCAATATAAGTGTAATGGTGCATGTAATTGAACCACTTTTGTTTATTTTTATTTTAACTGAACCAAAGTATTATATATTATTAATTATTATGTTCATATTATCTAATATTTTTTAAAATGTAATATTGCTTCTTACTATTACTTTTTTTACTTTTTAACTGAGTTGCATTATATTTTATTACCAGCCTAGATCCATCTTAATTTCTAATCTAGCAAGCATGAGAGAGATCAAATCTCTTGAGGTGTAAACCTCTTTTAGAGTGAAAAGAGATTTGGTCCCTCTTGGTGCTTGGTAGATCCAGAGTTAAGATGGATCTAGGTTGGTGTTTCCTATTTTAAATAAGCTATATTCCACATGAATACCATTGGTCAATACCATGGGTGAATAAAGTGGGTCAATACATTATTTTTAATTTATAGTATAGTTATTTTTAGTTTAAATATTTTATATTTTTGTTTACATAATAGGATAACACAATACATGTAAAGTCATTACAACATCTCTATCATACTGAGCTAGGGAGCATCTCTTAGCATAAGTATTATTTTGATATAAAGCTTCATTACAATATCTCCCCCATACTCATCTATAAATCCCCTCTCGGCCTAATAATTCCAATCATTCCTTAAATTGTTTTAAGCATGTAGATCTTAAGTTCTTCTTTAAATCTTGAGTCACTTCCAAACAATATTGTTTTTCTCCCCAAGAAAAAAATAAAAATAAATATATCATTTTATTTTTATTTTTATTTTTAAACCATAATAGAAAAGTGTTTTATTTTAAAATCAATTTTAAAGATTGAAGAAATAAAAAATAATAATTTAGACTAAGCAGTGGAGTCTTTTCATCCCGCTTAATGTTTAACCAATTTCATCCCGCTTAATGTTTAACCAAAACCTATTGAATAATTCTACTATACTAGAACTTCTATATCGAAGCTTAAAATCTTGAAAAAAAATAACCTACATAGAAACTGATTCTGCACATGATGATTAACAACCCTATGCATTTTATTTGGCTCCAAAGTGGGAGCACTGACATTCAAATTAGTGACCATTACATGGTTGTTACTCATAGAGTTACTAGAAGAAGGGGAGTCCAACCTCTCTTGTTCCATGCTTTTTTGAATCTCCATAATTTAGGGTTGAAGAGTGCTAATTTCATCTTCAAGATGTGCCCTTTAGTCCACCATAATCTCCATGGTTGAAAGATGTGCCCTTTAGTCCACCATAATCTCCATGGTTGAAGCTAGGATTATTTGCAAATGTTTATACCTTAGTTTAAGTTAAATAATTTCCTCATGTAGGGGTTGAATTTCCTGCTCCACTATGTGCTATGGATCAATTCGTCTCTGTTATTGATCAATTCGTCTCCCCATTCATGAACCTGACCCAATTTTGTTTACTATGTATATAATTAAGATTGTTGTCTAAAGTTCAGAACAAGCTACCACTAAACCAATTCCTTTCTAAACTTATAGTCATAACAACATTTCTTCCAACCGCTCGAACTAAACCCAATTGACAAAAATATCATATTAATTATATGAAGATAAGTAATGTATATTTGTAACTGTATGTGAGGGAAATATTTATTATGTACACTCATTTTGAGAGAGACAAAATTCCTTTATCAACTAAATTATATACTTTTATTTTTCTATTTTGACTAATGTAAAAAGGAAAATCTACGTTTTAGAATACGAATAAGTTTTTAGAAATTTCATGATGAATAGCAAAATTGAAAGTTTTTTTTTGACAATTAAAAACTTAAAGATGAAAGTCACTTTCTACACCTACATTAAATCCCCTTCTAAAAATATTTGTCATAGTATTAACCTTTCTAATCTTTTAAACTATAATGATTTATAAAAAGTTTTTCTTAAAAGTTTTTCACCATAAAAATAAAAATAAAAAATAAAATACTTATAATAATAAATTTTAATTTAATTTAATTAGCATTTATCACGTCATCTTTTTAATATAGCTAATATTAAAAAATATAAATTCAATAGGACAAATACATTCTTTTTATCTTATGTTCTCATAATCAAACTGGTTTTTAATATAATCATTATCATCATCTTAAGAGTATATTAACAATAAATAATATTATATTAATATCCCATGCAAAAGTATTTTAAAAAAAAAAAATTAATTTTAATAAAAAATGTAAATATTAAAATTTGAATATTACAATAAATTATATATCTATGAGATGTAAATAAGTAAATTAATTTCAGTGGGGTTTAGTGTTGATTAGGTTTTAGGTTCAAATTTCATGAGAAGGATTGAGGATGGAAGCTATTTTGGGGAGAATTAAACTATCCCACCACACTGTATCCAAGCTCAAAGTTTCACATAATCTTTGTGATAGCATATCATTAATTGTGGCACCATCCCATGGTGAGTAAATCATTATCCCATTAATTATGGCAACATCGCATTGTAGTAAATCTTCTTCCATCTAATTGAGGAGATGACTAGACTTAGACTTAATCTAGTTAAAAAAAAATAAAAAATTCTATATATTTGAGTGTATATATAAAGTTACAAATATAATTATAAATAAATTGATTTTTGCTAATGTTATAAATATTTAACTAAATTATTTGTTTTTAGCCTTAAATTCTAAAATAAAAACTTCCATGTGTTTGAATGTATATATAAATTACAAATTATAGTTAAATTAAATAAATTGATTATTGTTAATGTTATTAAATATTTATGTAGTCTAACGATTATGTTTTTTTGCCCTGAAAGTTATGGAAATTCTGGCCATATTTTGACAAAATCCCGGCAGGGATTTTTGTAAATCGAAGTAAAAGCTGTCAAACTTCATAAATTTAGGTTCCCTAGAGGTTTTTTATGGTGGTGAATCCATTTCCACCATCAAAACCATGATTCAAACACTGCATCTATAAGATTTTTTGAATTTTTTTTGCCAAGATTCCGACCACTTTTAATCGTCCAAACAATTCCTCCATAAACGACTCCTTAAATATTTAACTAATTTTATTTTAATCTTAAATGTCTAAACCTTTTATATTTTAAAATTTTTCTACCACCACCGCATCGAAAATATAATTATTAATAAACTCGTTATTTTATATTTTGAAAATGTAATTATTAACCAGCTCATTATTTTATATTTCTTAAATCGTATATTTAATGAAAAAATCAATTCAATTTCCTCAAATATTTTTAAAACACCCACATTAAATTTCAACAACTAAAATTTGCTATTTTAAAATTTTCTAACTTAGAAAAATTTAAAAAACCAATTAAATTGTAGAATTGAGGCTTTTGTGATCCATAACAATTATAAAAAGAGTTTCGGCGTAAATCACATGTAGAAAACCTTTGTCGACACGTTTGGTACCAACTAGTGTGGTTCATCGTACACGTTGAGGAGTCAGATCATGGCCGCACATTAAATATGGAGAGCAGACCTTCCCAACAGCTAGGTTGACTAGGTTGGCCATCAACAACTATATAGAAAAATGGCTAGATAATATTTTAATGTTTAAAAAGTCAACAGATAATAAAAATAATATTATATTATAATAAATAATTTATATTTTATTATTATATAAATGTATCCTTTATTATTTATATATTATTATATAATTATATCTTTTTTAATTTTTATTTAGATCATAGATAAGTAAAGTTTTTTTATTAATTTATATTCCTTTTTATTTATTTATTTCATAAAAGAAATTACATGGATGTTTTTATTTTATTTTATTTATATATTCTTAGGTTATTAATTTAATTATTTTCATTAGGGATATGGTAAAAGGGTTTATTTTAATAATTTGATTCAGTGAATTAAATATTAATAATATATTAATTTATTAATATTGATTAATAATATTGTATGATTTAATAATTTGATTCATAATATATTTGGAATATATAGATTTTATGTGAAGGGGTTTTAGAAAATTTTCTTTGTTTTAATTATTTAATTAATTATTTAATTATTTATCACTTTAATTATAGGACAAAAATGTTATTAATTTCATTTATTTATATATTAATCTTAGGTTATTAAATTAACTATTACACTATGAAAGTGAAATGGGTTTTAATAATATATTAGTTGGAATTATATATTATATAATAATATTGATTCAATAATATTGATATTGATTTAATAATATTTATTGGAATTAACATAGATTTAATTTATATTTATCTTATGGTAAAGGTAAAAGCTTAAAAAAAAACCAGGAAAGCCATCTAATAGAACAAGCCACACAAATAAATAGAAAAAGCTACAGAATTTAAAAACAAGACCATTAGTAAAACAACTAAACCAAAGGAAAAACCTAAGGAGGATGGAAAAGACAAGGCTCAAAAGAGAAGGATTCGGGAAATCTCAAAAGCAAGAAAAGGTTAAGGGGGGGAAGGGGGAGAAAGGAAGGCAAGACTAAGAAGAAAGCTCAGGGATCCAACAACTACTGATATTCTAGCCGTCATCTCTATTGAGATTGTTAGGCCTTCTTTCAATTTCAATAGCTTCCTTGAATTTACGGTGATGGAACTGCGCCACCTTGGCAATAACCTTGGCCTCCTCTATGCAAATATGATGCTTGGTCTTCTCCGCATGCTCTGCTAACATTGAAGACTTGGTTCTCCCATGTCTTAGGTCGGCAATAACCTTGGCCTCCTCTATGCAAACATGATGCTTGGTCTTCTTCACATGTTCTGCTAACATTGAAGACTTGGTTCTCCCATGTCTTAGGTCAACTGCAAGTTCGTTGATCTTTTGATGGATGGAGCGCCCTGTTTTCGATATAGGGGGTCCCACAAGAACAAGGGATCAAGTAGACACCCTTCATGTCTTTAGGGTCAACACGATCTTTCATCTATCGCTAAAGACTTGGTTCTCCCATGTCTTAGGTCAGCTGCAAGTTCGTTGATCTTTTGATGGATGGAGCGCCCTGTTTCCCCGATATAGGGGGTCCCACAAGAACAAGGGATCAAGTAGACACCCTTCATGTCTTTAGGGTCAACAAAATCTTTCATCGATCAAAAGGATTTACGATGAACCACACTAATTAGTTCCAAAAACATTGACAAAACTCTTCTTATAATCAAATAAATTATTTATAATTAAATATTACAAACAAATATAAAAACACCCTTTAAATTATTACACAAAATTTTCGCTAAAATATATTAAAATTCAATGTACTTTCCCAATGTGAACATATTCCTAGGGTTTCAAACAATACATTGATATTACTAGATTCCATCTTCCATGTGCTCTCATTATTGTAAAGAGGCCGGTAAATAGACACATTATTATTCTTCTTTGACGTGAGTTCTATTATCCGTACTTCACATGATGGAATGTCAGCGCTTTGAGGATTTATTTTCAGCAATTATTTGCAATAAATTGATCTCATATTTATGTTTATCAACAAACTTAACGACCACAAAGCACCAAAATCATTGCAATTAATCTGTAAGAAGATGATCGTTGTGATTCCTTGACGTGACTTGCCTGCTCTTTTTAGAAAAGAATGTCAACCTTTAAATATTTATTTGGGTAATTATTTTAATATTGGTAATTATTTTAATATTATATTTGAATTAATTAATAATTAATATAGTATATAATTAAATGATTAATATAATTATAGAATTAATGATATTAATATTAAGTTTTATAATTAATAAAAATTAATTTATAGTAACATTAAACAATATTTATTATATTTCATATATTATATTTTAAAATATATAAATTTTATTAAGTATACTTATTAATATATATTTGAAACAAATAGAATTAAGCTTTTTATTTATGAAAATTTATTTTAGTTTATTATGGAAATTCTTATTTTCATAGGATTTTTACAATAACCGCGCCTCAAAAATTCTAACTCACTTCAGTAGCACTTGTTCACATATAACATTTTTTTATTAATTAATTTAATTAAAAATACAAAAATGGTATAACTACTTTGGAGATAAATCTCAACCTTTGATTTATGTATACTACTAAGAGTATTTAAATCCTACCATCCATCTAATATTATTGATAATTAAATAAAAAATTTCCAAGCTCTATTGCCAAAGAGACATGCCTATATATGTAATTATGATTGTGTTAATGGGTAGTCGTTTTCACTCTTCGAATTAAGTATGTTAACTTAGCCGAGAGGTTCATTCTACAACCCAGTATGATGTGTAACCATGTCCATTCGCTCATTTCGGCCCAAATAAAAATTCTAAAAATTTAAAAATAAATTAAAATAAAATAACTAGACAAAATATTTAAATAATGTGGGTTCATAAAAAAATATTGTATTCCCTCTCGGCTCATGTTAATTCGTATTTAAAATGGATCTATGAACATGTTGATAATCTTTAGATTTTCTTTAAAAGGAAAGCTAAACTTCATAAACAAGTTCAGTGAGTTAATTTAATTGATCGTCATCAATGTTGTTGGGCATTTGGCTAGTTTTTTGTTAATAGGTGTTTAGATAAAATATCTTTAAGTAAAGCACACCAATTTAGATGGCTAGAGAAAACAAATCCATTAGGTCTCAAGATAAAGATTTTCTTGAGGAAAAAAAAAAAACTAAATTCCATTCACTATATTTGTTAAAAAAAAGAGAAAATACAAAAAATAGGACCACAAAATCTATTTTGCAAATTGTGTAACTGAGGGACCGTGAGAAAAATTCTTATTCTCTCCACCCGAGTTCAAACTCAATTTGAAGCTTATTTACCTTGGGTACCATCTTCAATGAGGGAAGTGTTTGAGCAATTTGCCCTAATATATGATACTTGAAAAATAGAAATATAGGTAAAAAGAGAAAGTGTTTCAAAGAACTTGAGAATTCACGATGGACTAATCATGTATATACGTATTTAACCAAAATGTTAAATAAAAATATTAGACAATATCACTAGTAAAAATTCAACCCATAAAATTGCATGTGGAGTTCTAATAATATACAAACAGCTAATGATAATACAACTCAAGATTGACTATCAATTTAAATATGAGTTCTTATACAAAATTTTAAATTAAGACATTAATAAAAAAGCCCATGTTATTAGTAAAAATTTATATATAAAATTATGTATAAATTTACAATCATAAATAAATACTATAAAAATCAAACTCAATACCAAAATTCCTTATCCAAAATACCAAATCAAACCATTAAATGAAATAACAATATCATTAATAAAAATCAAACACATGAAATTATAGCAATGCATATGCAAGGGGATCAAACTGAAGATCAATTACACATAAATATAAATCCTAAACCAAAATGTCAAAACAAAGATATAGGGTGAAGTACCCATCTCATAAGGAAAATTGAAGCTATAAAGCTATGCCTATTGAGTGAGGTACCTATGTCATTAAAAAAAATTCGAGCCATAAAATCATAATGATAATGTTGAACTAAACTCAAAACTATGAATAGAGGTGCTTAATGAAGCATTCGACAATGTATTAGCATCTCAGGGTAGACATTATACCCATTAAATACATAACAAACTATGAATATATACGAGTGTTAACAGGGGATAATAAAAGTATAATAAAACACGGTTTGAGAAAGTGTTATGTAAAGATAAGAAAGGAGAAACAAGAATATTTATGTGAAAAATAATTCTCTAACATAAAAATATATTTGTTCTAGAATGGAAGTTTATGTGATTTATGATTTAAGTAAAAAAAATTTGGATAAAATATATTAGGATTTTATGATTGACGTGTTTCGAATTTTTATTTGAGGTTTTTATCTTTATTCTTAATAAAAATAAAAATTAATCTAAATAAATTTCTTTAAAAATACATTTATAGATTACAATATAATAAACAATTTTTATTAATAAGAAATTATTTATATTTATTTTTTGTCTAATGTAATGAATAAGGCTACCATAGTGTTTAGCTTAAGTATAGATTCTAAACCAAAACAATTATTTTCGAAAAAAAACATAAAAATAATAAAAATGTATTGTTGATATCATCACAAAAAACAAAATATTATATATTGTTTTATTTATTTATAATTATATATCATATGTGTGTTGGTTATGTGTGTTTTTTTTTTTTTAATAATAGTACAATTTTTATTACATTAAATTTATTAATATTTTTAATATAATAATATCATTTAATTGAAAATATGAAAAATTATAAATAATTGAAAAAAGAAAAAATAAATTATAAAAATTGAAAAATAATATATAGAAGGGAATATAATATATAATCTTATATATTACTTATATATGGATGGGTCTGAGATACCTAGTTGTTGTCTATAACACAATAGTTATATCAGAGCGAGGAGTTCCTCTTGGCCTTTCCAACAAGGCAAAATGTCCCCTTGCTTGAATTTAAACCATTATCTCAATTATTCCAACTACTCAGATTATTCTAAAAAGAATAATATATATAAAATTTCAACAATAATAATAAATTCTATTTTTTAAAATTATAATAAACGTCTTTTTTAACATGCGAACTTAAGAATGGATGGGGAAGTTTTAAGCTTTATTGCATTGTGCTAGGTTGTTCTTACCCTATCAAAGCGCGGTGCTAATTTAAGGGGACCCCACCGAAAAAGCAATGATGGAGACATGTTAGTTAGAGTTGTTCGATTTAAAAATATGGAAGAGTAAGAGTTATATCGTGGAATTACTTTTAGATCAATCCCTGCATATTCCTTCAATCTGTCAACGTCTTTTAGCAACTCTCCCATTTATATTGTACCACATTAGTTATGTCGATTTCATTATATTCTTTTACAAAAAGCTTATTCATTTTAAAATTTAAATTAAATGTTTTATAGATTGAAATTACATTATATGTAAATTTGATGGGTTAGTGTTTTATTATTTAATATATATATATAAAATAGATGTTTTATGTTAATATATATTAACATTGATGTATATTATGTATATTATATCTTAATAAAAATGTGTTAATTTGAATGGTTGATTAATATATATAATAATTTTACCATGTTCAATGTCAATGGATGGTTAGTTTATATATATATATATATATATATATAAATAATATAAATATAAGATGTTTTATGTTAATATATATTTCATTGATGTATATGAAATGTATATTTATATTTTAATAAAAAATGTGTTTAATTTGAAATAGTTGATTAAATATTATAATAATTTACCATGTTAATGGATGGTTATTAATATATATATGTTTTTATTGTTTATATATATATATAATTATGTTAATATATATTATATTGATGTATATGAATTTATAATTTACATTTTAATAAAATGTGGTAAATTTGAATGGTTTAAAGTTGTATTTTTAAGGAAATTAAAATTAAAATATATATTTGTTTGCTTAATTATAATAATAAATGTTTTAAAATTAGAAATTGGAAGTGGATGATTGGATGATTAAGTTAGATTTAATTATGATGTTTCTTTTTAATCTTAGTCATCTTATCCCTAAATTGATTGAAGTTTATTACTCTTATATCCTATAATTGTAGTCACTTGTTATTACTCTTGCATCACTCTAACCTTATACTTGTCACTACTCTAGTGTAGTTTTTTTCATGTTTCCTACTTTGCGATCTTTTCCCACTTACCAACTCATTTTCATTGCTTATGACATTTACAAGTAGTAAGTTAAGTAACTATGTTAGCATGGTAAGGAACTAATAATGAATGTCTAAATAGTCATACTTTATAAAGTCAATTGGTTTTATCTTGAGTGGTTGGGAGGAAAGATTGGACCCTCCATACTCAAGTTCAATTCCCACAAGTGACATGATGAGATTTGATGTAATGGATTGAAACATGTACATTTGTCATATGGAATATAAATAGTATTTTTATTAAAAAAAAATCTCACTCATTATAAAACTGAGCTCTTTAAGAATGTTGATGAAGATAGATAAAGAAAAAGCTACTCTACACTTTGTGGGATTTAGTACCCAACATTAACAAGGTATTTATAAACATAATAGATTATAATAATATTTTAGGCTTTTCTATAAATGTGTGACTTTATGCTTACTTTATGTGATGATTTTGTAGTAAAACTTTAAATATATATGAGATAATTTACAATAAAATTAAAAAAACCCCTAATACTAAGGATATCCAAATATTCATCAAGAACAACAATATTGAGAAAATAACCTTAAAGCTTTAAGGTAACATCATCAAATAGACATTAGCAAAAGAATCACCCCCACAATCTATGCTTACTACAAAACAATATAATTCCAAACAAATTAAATACAATAATAATTATATGTTTATTCTTTCTCACTAGTATTTCTAGGAGTTTATGCCAAATATCCTTTATTATTATATTATTTTTTTTAATTACCTTTTCATGTGTTTCCTTGGACATTTCATATTTAGTAAGATAAATATATTGCAATGTAATTTCTTTTTTCCTATACCAAAGCTCGATAAACTTCTCTTGCACAATAATATTAATTGTGTCAACTAAGTTTATCTCAAAACAATATCCACATCATCCATATATAAGATTGCAATACTAACTATGTGCTTTAAATATTCTTTGTAGGCACTTGCAATCTTCTAAGATTGCTGAAATTGTTCTTTAAATATTCTCACATTGATGAAATTATGCTTGTAAATAGGATCAATAGAAACAATGATATTCTCTTGTTGAATATATCTACGAACCTGCAATAAGAAGTTGTGACACGAAAATAAATCCCTTGTGTTCTTCTTATCCTTCACAGCATGAGATTACATATTTAAAAATGCTTTTTGATATTCCCTATTTGAAAGATCCTCCTTCTTGTTATAGTGAAGCGAATCCCACCAAGGACTTATATCACCTCTTAAATTAGCACTTACTCAATATCTTGATGACATTCCTCGTAACAACTTTGTCTCTTTTATGTATTCTTCAAAGCTATGGTCATCTTCTTTTCCATTAAAATACCGAAGTATATTGCTTGTGAAAAGCCAAAAATAGAACTAGGGTTTTGAAAAAATAACTTACCTTTCAGGGTAGGGTTTGAGGTCTAATATGTACAATGATCATAACTTTTGTTGTACACTTTGGGTTGGCTAATATGACCCCAATTATGAAATATCATAATTTTTTTGGATTTTTTGGTACTAATTTGGTTGAAATCTATGCACTTTATTAAAATAAATTCAATTTGTGATATTCATGGCCACATTAGAAAAAACCCTAAACAAAATAGATTTTAAATCAATGATATATCTACTTCTTTGACTCCATTTTGGAGGTTTCTTTTTTTGTTTTTTTGTTTTGAAAATATGAAATTGAGTATTTTTTTGTAATTTTTTTTAGATCTTGGGCTATATTCTCCAAATTTAACATAAATTCTTTTAGAAATCAACCTGAATGCTACCATCCTCCATTTTATGTCAATAATCAATTTAAAACATTTTTTTTATTATCTTACTTTATGCTCAATTTTTTTTCTCATGTTGTATCCAAGAAAGAGTTCTAATTTCAGTTATAGTAAAACTTCAAAGATATAAAGGAAAATCTAGTGTAAAACTTTAGAAATAAACCATAAACACCAAATATATCCAAACATTCACCATTAACAACACCAAGAACACAGAAATTAGAATTGTTAAGGTAGCGTACAATCATCAAATACTCCTTATAAAAGGAATCACTCCACAAGTGATAATTTATACAAAATAGTACAATTATGATCTAGGTGGATATCGGTGGCTACCCACCTATTCCATTGGCTCACAACACAATTTTTCTATTTTTGCAATTTTCAGGCCTTGAACTTCCGGAGCTGTTTTGAGGCCTTAAATGATTTTTTTGGGGAAAAGAGCCAACACTATTTGGTAGTTGAAAATTTTACTTCTTAGATATACCTTTCCAATAGTCTATCATGCATGCCAAACAAAGATCATATGCTAATGTTACGACCCTAGGAAGTTGGATTTCCAACTTACCCATCAGAGCCCAAAAACATTTTGTTCTTCATCTCTTAGGATTAGGTTTTTGGATGTTTAAGGTTTCTTATTACTTCTTTATGATAAGAAAACTTTTAAGCCTCATTGTAACACAATTCAAGAAATTGTGTAGCCGTCTCATCTCTTCTTAGAGATAAGCTATCACCGTTTGAGCTAGTTTGTTTTCATTTTGCATGTATATAGTTTGAACATTTTCCATTTATTAATTGAAGTCAAGTTTCACTGTATCTTTGTATTTTGGTTATAATTCTATACATCATTTTTTTCCTTTCATAAATTCGGATTAGTGGTAGCATATCAATATTCTCTTTCTCTATTTTTTATGCATGTCCCAATGAGGTTGGGGTATAACGAGTTGAGACTAAAACTACTTGAGCCCTTGTAAGAACTTCTTCACCGACCTAGATGACCTCCCATGGAGGAAGAAAAGAAAGGCGAGGGAGTAGGAGATCCTATTAAATTGTTGCTCAAGGAAGCTCTTGAGCAACAAAGGAACATGATGGTGGATAATTTTTCCTCTATCCTTCAACAATTGTTAGTAGGTGACACATATTCATTAAGTGGCCACTTTTGAGGCACCACCCCATTTAAGGTACAAGTTAATTTTGATATTTCTAAATTTGAAGGCCAGATAGATGCAGATGCTTTAGAAAAATGGTTAAGTCTATTAGAAGGGTATTTTTCAGTCCACAATTTTGCCAATAGAGAAAATATTACCTTTGCACTCCTTAAGGATGCCCCCATGTCATGGATTGGTGGGAAACTTACTAGCAGCAAAGAGCCATGAAGGAATCCACACTATTTTCAATTGCACCCACTTAGGACTCTTTTAGGGATGTTGTTAAGGAAGAATATTACTTTGTTGGAAGCTATGAAGGACAATACATGGGATGGAATACATTACAATAAGAAAGGGACCAAGCAATGCCAGATTTCACAAATATATTTCATACCTTGCGCACTAAGTTGGGTGTTAAAGACTCTGAGTGACATTTGGTGCTCAAGTACCATGGCTATCTACACAATTACATCTTGATAGAATTGGAGTTTTTAGACATTTTCTTACTTGGCACAACATAATAATAGGTTGTCAAGATTGAGCAAAAAAATAAATAGAAGAAGCGAGACTTTGGATTTGTGAATCCTTTATAGCAGAAGCAAGGCAAGGGCATCCCAAATTGTAGAACAAAGGAAAGATCTAGGGTGGACCACCCTAGGACAACCCATTTAAGCTAAAAATAAAGTATGGTAATGCAAAGACAAAGAAAGACATGGGAAAACGACATGAGTTCCATAAGATCCCCACTCACAACACCATTTAATGTCGCATTAGGTAGTTTCTAGTGACTGAGCTAAAAGCCTCAGATTCAAGTGCAGGTTCCAATTCAGAACCAAATCTAGACAAGGGGAAACACATCATTGATGCAAAACCTAATGCCATTATTTCCACCACCAAGGTCCAACAAGGAGAGGCTGAAGATGTAGAGGAAGGTGAGCACCTATTTCATTCACAAATGTGGGTGAAGGGTGCTCCGCTTCATTTTATTTTTGATAACGAGAGTCAAAATAACCTCATCTCAACAAAGGTAATTAAGTGGTTGGGCTTGCCGACAAAACCACCCCTGCAACCATACACCATCGAGTGGATCCACCAATGGAAACATCTTCACATCATTAATAATGTTGCCTACCCTACAACATCAAGCCTTTCAAGAACAAGGTATTGTGTGACGCTGCTCCCATTGAAGTTTGTGACGTTTAATTATGTCAACCATACTTGTGGAAGCATATTGTTGTGTACAAGTCTAGACCTTGTAGTGTTATTAGTGCTTTGGATACAAAACTATACAAGATAAAATAGGTAGCCATTCCTACTACTATTTCTTTGATATATGCTAAGAAATGTAGTAAGTTCATCTCTCAGAATAGGAAATTTGTCTTATTCCTTATTGACTCTCAAAGTAAGGAGGAGAATGTGGCCACATCCATGGCCTCCACACAAGGCTCCTCCATGCAGTAGAGGCAAGTGGATAAGGTTATGGAGGAATATAAAGACATCTTCTCCTCACCCATAGGGGTATATCTACATTGTCAAGTCAAGCATTCAATTAATTTGATTCCCAGAGCACCTCTACCTAATGGTCCAATCTATTTTCGCTCTATTGTGAAAATATAGGAAATCAAGTGATAGATCAAAGAGATGCTACAAAAATGGCAGATCCAACTAAGTTCCTCATCCTGTGGAAGCCCAATTGTACTCATGTAGAAGAAAGATGAGACCTAGAGACTTTGCATTGATTATCGAGCCCTGAACAAAATCTCATTCAGGAACCGATATTCAATTCCCTAGATTGACGACCTTCTTGACTAGATCAAGGAGGCCAAGTACTTTAGTAATATTGATTTGAAGTTCGAATATCACCAAGTCCCAATAGAACCAATTGATGTATGGAAGACTATTTTCATCTCTAAGGAGGGTATTTTTGAATGGATGGTCATGCCCTTTGACTTGACGAATGACCAAAATTTTCATGAGGCTGATAGATTATATATTGTGGAATTTCACCAACTCTTTCATGGTTATGTATATAGATGATATCCTCATCTTCAACAAGAGTTTGGTAGGGCACTTGTAGCATATTCGGTAGGTCCTTCACACTCTATAGTAACATAGTCATTATGCTAGCTTGGAAAAATACTCCTTCGACATGGACAAGGTCCAATATCTAGGTTACATTTTTTATGATCAAGGCGTGCATGTGGGTCTAGTCTAGATCCAATTCATTCCTAATTGGACAACCCAAACAACTTTAAAAAAGTTTCACAACTTCTTGGGCCTTGCTAAATTTGATCGAATATTCATGTTGGGGTTCTCTTATATTTCTTGATCTTTAAGTCAAGTGACGAAAGACAATTTTTTTTTTTTTTTTTTTTTTTTTTTTGTTTTGAGTGACAACAGAAGGCATTTGATGAACTCAAAATTTTCCTTTTCTCTGCACCAATCCTCACCCTACTATACCTACACCAACCATTTGAGATTGAGATAGATGCTTTCAACTATGCTATAGGTGTAGTCCTCATTTAGCCAAGACATACATTAGTGTATCACAGTGAAACATTCTCTAATAATGTCTGGATATACACCACCTATGATAAGAAGATATATTCCATTGTGTAGGCCTATTAGTAATGGAAACATTATATTTTGGGGAAGGAGATGATCATCCAAATGGATCACAAGTGTCTTAAATTTATGCAAACACAAGGGATATTACCAAATGATTACTATAAAAGATGTTCCACATACTTGTAATAATTCCATTTGAACATCAAATACAAGAAGGTTAGCACCAATCATGTCACATATTGCCTTAATTGGCCCTCAGTGGTGGCAGTGATCACAGTTCTCAACTCTTATGGGAACGATACCTCTGGATGGCCGCAATTATACAACAATGACTCATAATTCATTGGCACATACCATATTTTAATGGAAAGAAAGCAAGTTCTAGACTTCCACCCCTAGGATGCACTGTTGTGCTACCTGGGACACCATTATGTTCCTTCAATCGAGCATTCTAAGTTGATAAGGGAATATCATTATAGTCGAGTAGTAGGGTACTTTAGTGTGGAGAAGAGAGTAGCAGTACTGCAGAAGTATTTTTATTGGCCGAAACTTTGACATGATGTTTGCAAGTATATAAAGTCTTGCACCATTTGTGCCATTGCCAATCCAACCATTAAGAAGCAAGGCATATACACCCCTTTTCCTACTCCTAATAGGCCTTGGAAATCCATCTTGATGGACTATATGTCTAGCCTTCCTTCTTCCAAGCATGATAATGACTATGTGTTTGTGGTCATTAATAGATTTTATAAGATGGTCATTTTGACTGCCAACAAGAAGAATATTACAATGGAAGCCACTATCAATCTATTCTTAAAACAAGTGTGGGTACATTTTGGGATCTTGTAGACCACCATATCATTTCGGGATAACAAGTTTCTAAGTGAATTCTAGTCAAGCCTTTGGTCAATTTTGGACACCAATCTCACCAAATTAATTGCCTTCAACCCCTATACTAATGCCTAGATAGAGGTCATCAACATAATGATTGTGCACCTTTTGTATATGTACAAATCCAAGCATCCACATAGATGGGATGAGAGAATCCCCTATGTTCAACACAACTACAACATAACTCTCCATAGCTCAACTGGCTATAACCCCTCTGAGGTAGGCTTGGGATTTCAACACTTAGGTCCCATTGATGTTGCATTGTCCCTTACAACTACATAGGCATGTCAATGATATATTGCATAAAGCTAATACTAAGTATAAACAACGCCATTATCAACACTAGGTGCCACACAAGTTTGAAGTGGGAGATGAGGTTTGGTTGCATTTGTAGAAGGAATGTCTTGTAGGGTGCCATTGAAAGCTTCAATGACTCCACTATGGAACTTACACCATCACCAAGGCTGTGAGTGGCAACACTTTTGAGCTAAGTATCCACCCCTTCCTTGGCTTGCACCTAGTGTTCAATGTGGACCACCTTCGGCCATACTTTCCACTACTGTTGGACACATAAGAAATTGTAGAGAAGATGAAACCAATAAAGCTCAACCTAGATTGCAATGAACATGCCACAATTGATTAGATCATGGACACATGGATTAAGATCAATCGCCAACAAAGGATCCAACTATATTGGGTTGTTAAAGCAGACTAACTCTTGGACCAAGGCAAGTGGCTCACTAGGGGCCAAGTTGAGTGTAAGTTTCCCCATATCATGGAGGCACTCAACACAATGGAGACCACTGCTTCCTAAGGGGGGAGGACTGATATAGGTGGATATCGGCAACCCCTAATTTATTCCACTAGCTCATATCACAATTTTTCTATTTTGGTTGTTTACAAATTTTGGTAGTTTTTAGGTCTTGAAATTCTAGAGCCGTTTTGATGCCCTAAATGTCATTTTTTTGGGGAAACGAGCTGAAAAAAGTCAATTTGTTATTAATAATAAAAAATTGTACTTCTTAGATAGACCTTTCCAATGGCTATCACACACACTAAATGAAGATTATATGCAAAAGTTATGACCTTGGGAATTTGACGTTCCAACTTACCCCATTGGGGCCCAAAACCTTTTGGCGCTTCATCTCCTAGGGTTAGGTTCTTGTATGTTTATGGTTTCTTATTACTTCTTTATGTAAAAAATTTGTTGAGCCTTAGAGTAACCTAGTTTAGGAAGACGCATAGATGTCGCATCTCTTCTCAAAGATAAGCTACCACCATTTGAGCTAGTTTATTTTCATTCTACATGTATACAATTTTAACATTTTCTATTTATTAATTGAAGTCAAGTTTCACTATATCTTTGCGTTTTGGTTATAATTTTATATATCACTTCATTCCCTTCATAAATTCTGATCAAATTCAATGCACATCAAATAAAATAATACTAATGTATATTCATACTTTCTTATGAGTATTCCTAAGGTTTTATGCTAACACTTTATTATTATATTATTTCCTTTTCCTTATACAACTGACTTACTCCATTGTCAATTGGGTTTGTCTCGGGTGGTTGGGAGGAATGATTGAGATCCCCACCCACTCAAGTTCAACTCTCACAAGTGACATGATAAACTTTGATGTAATGACTTTGAGCTATGTTGTTGAGAATGAATAGTCCCTCAAGAACCAGAACATGTATATTCCTCATATGGAATGTAAAGCTATTTCTCACATGACAAAAGATAGTGACTTACTCCATCATTATAACTACATTACATTTATGATCACTTTGGGTACCTTACTAGTGTTGAGGGAATTTCTCCCCTAGGGCTTTTGGGTGGAAACCCTAGCAGACTAAAAGTTGTCTAAACAGAGAAACACCCATTCACACAACCATTATGCTATGATAAGCAAATTATATAGTAAGAGGGGCATACCTCAAGTCCTACGTTCGAGAAGTTCCTCAAGGGTCCAAACCCTTCTTCAAGTCCCTTTTGCTCCTTTGTCCTGTAAAACAACCAATTCCAAAGAATACAACAGTATATGGACAAAGACTTATAAAGAAATCATCTTCACATTATAAAAGAAGGTAGTTAGTTATGAACTTTAAACAAGCATTCACATATGAATTCAAACATGAACATCATAAACATAAAGAAGAAGCATATCGGGAACCAAGACGTGTTTCTTTATTATAGACAAATAGAATGTACAAAAGGAGTAATATCACCTGAGTAACCTTTCGCAGGCTCCAAGCAAAGCTTCCTTCCAAATCTGTCCAGTCTCAAGCCTTTAGCATATCTCCTTCCAAGACTCACTCCATGATGCCATAACTAGTGGATGAACATCAACACACAAGGAAATAAGGGTTTCCTGTATAAATGGGGGAAGTGCAAAAGGCACAAGGGTCTTCAGAACTGGTCAGGGGAAAAATTTCAATATAATAACCTTTATCTCTCTTCTCTCCTCCCTTAGGCCTTCCCTTTGAGGTCTTTTTATACCTCTCCCAAAGTAGTT
>APFE031509369.1:0-14354 GCA_000404065.3 Pinus taeda | reverse complement strand
CATATAGAGATAGTTCATTTCAACCCATTTGATCCCGATCTATCCTTAGATCTTGTTCTCCATCAACTTGTGAGATCCCTCCTTAGCTTAGATCAAGCAACCCATAACCTCCATACTGGATCTCATCCTTCATCAGATATTCAAGACTTTTCCATACATTTGCCTAATGATCTTCTTCTCCTTTTATAGTCTTAGGCCTTGCTCAATACCATGGTCCAAAACCATAACAAACCAATACCATCAACTCAATACTAGGGATCAACACGTCTGTCGAGATGCCATGGTCCAAAAACCATAGGTTCAAATTCCAAGGACTAACCGCCACAGACCATAGGTAAGTTTTCCAACATATACGCGCTTTTCCTTGCATGAATGTGCGTGCATATGCATACGCGACTTTGTAACGACTAACTTGTGTGTATACGCGGATCTGTCACGATGAACCTGCGTATATCTATTTTCTCTTCATTCTTGTAGTCTTGTTCATCAATTCCTTGCTGCTGACCTTCTGCACTTTGATTTGTCATCTGTGTGGTTTTCCGTCAAGGACAACACTTGTCTCATAATGCCAACAATCTCCCCCTTTGGACTTGATGGCAAAGCTAACTTGTCACACTTAGATCTATCATCTGATTCCTTTTAGTTGTCCTGCATCCCATGCATTCAGTCACATTTGATATTTCATCTGTATATTCATCTAAGTATATGTAAGTGAGATGATGTTTTATGAGAGGGTTGCCATCAAGTACAACACATGCATCATAATGCCAACAATGCATGTGGAATGATTTTAGGTAACCCTTATTTATATGATCGAAAGGAAATTTTTTATAGGGAACATAATAAATATCATTTGTTTAAAAGGGGAATTTAATATATTGTGCATTCTCGTCCTATAAAGGCAGCACAATCTTTTCAAAGAGTGGAACAATTAAAAAGGGAAGCTTATGCAAGTAAAACTATGTTTGTACCATCGACGACACTTAAGCATAAAAAATTAGAACAAATCATAAAAATGTGCTTAAGGAATCTAAAATTGTACAACAGGTATCATTGCATGATAAGTTGAATTGTGTTCCAGTTATGAAGAGTCAGCAAGGTACAAGTTCATTTATGTGAGTATGTTGAGTGTTGTTATTCAAATCACTTTTTTTCAATAGTATGCAGGTTATAACAACAAACATGGGTGTAGATATGGATGTAAAATGGAACAATGTACTTGCAATTTTTATGTTGTACTAATGATTGTGTGGATGGGTAACTTGTATAGATTTAGAAAAGGTTGGCCCAAGGATACCAGGCAAGTGGAGAGACATTGTATTCACCTTCACACAATATAGAGAACCTTTTAGAGGTCCAAAAGGTCTTAGTGGGGATGAATGATCCGAAATGATCAAGAAGTGATATAGATGATCCAAAACATGCTCAAAGTTCTAGAAATTGCTCAAAAATAAAAATTGCTATATGATTTTGAAACCAACTTCATTGCATAGATTTCTTTATCAAGTCGAAGTAGGGAAAAAAGGTAACAGTCAACTCAATGTTCCAGTAGTTAAGGTTCCACGCTGGTGGTTCCAACTGACACATGGTGCTTCCAAAGCTTGAAAAGTGTCATTGTGTGGTTGGCTAATTTTGGGCCAATCCAGAGGTGACACATGGCCTTGTAAGAGTGGTAAAAAAACGTTAGGCAAAATGATGGTCTGGATGGGATTCAATCTTGTGACCTCTCATCAACAAATCCAAGGCACTACCAAAAATCATATCTCGTGATCTTTGGTATTTTTTTAGCATACCCTGCCACTTATTGCTAAAGGGTATGTGTTATCTAAATGCATAAAAAAAGTTGGAATCCTCCTCCAATTAACAAACTCCGCCACTAGATCATAATTCAACCAACGACATATTATAATGTGACATATATTAAAGTATGGTGGAGGAATCGGGGTTTTTTATAATGTGGATATAGTGATAAACATAAAAAAATATATATTGTTGTGATATTGTAACACATCACCTCGGGGAAGAGGTCGGGATTTGTACCCCAATCTCTCACATTTGTTATGGAAGTTTTTCATTGCACCATAAGAGGGAGAAGTGCAATATTAGTGTAGCAAGAATTTTTATGGAGTGATAGAAAAGCGGGACAACAAAATTTTGGAGAGACATTCTGGGCAAACTAGAAAGCCTTTTCCAAATCAAAAAGTTGTTACAAGGTTTAGAGAGAGAAAGATAAAAAATTTGGAGAGACATTCTGGGCAAACTGGGAAGCCTTTATCAAATCAAAAATTTGTTATAGGTTTCAAAGATAGAGAAAGATACAGCAAAGTCAGTTTCGATTGTAGTTGAAGCATTTTCATATCTATTTTTGCCGATTTTTGAAAATTTAAATAAAAATGCCTCCCCATTAAAGAACGGGCCCGAAGAGATAGGCTTGAACATTCACTACTACCACATGCCACATAGAAGCAAGAGATTTGTATCATCTATATTTCAAGTATGGTTTTGTCTAATGTTCAAATTAAATGAAATTATTAATTTCCCTAAATTGTTTTACGTTCATGTAAATGTGTTCAATCCATATTGACCACCTCCCAAATAAATATATGTACACTAGTAATAGTGAATTTCACTTTTCCCTACCTAATATAATTTTAATATTGGTTTATATTCCATCATGCTCCCCTTTTCCAAATTTGTTTAGATATGTGGTAATTTGTTTATTTTGTGCAACATACATAACCATGGGAAATAACATGCATTTTTGAACTAGTTAGTGCACCCATCTGACCAGTTAGTGCAACCATATGACCAAATATGATATTGATCCATTTCTATATTATTCTATTTCAAGTGATTGTAGAACAATCGAAAGAAGTGATATACATAAGTTAAATCATGGCACCTATTGTCTTTTATGCGGAAGTGATACTCCTTCAATATAACCCTATTGTCTTCACTACTATCTGGTCATGCTTAAATGTAATATGGACCGTTATTTTGGCCTACTGTGAATGATAATATTAACTTTAAATCTCATTTTGGGATTGAAGAATGTAGTTCTGTATAAATTCCACCATTGATAATTCAGAACCAATAAGAAACGTATAAAAAAAATGTCCCTCTTTTCATAGAATTCCTTAATGAATACACATACTTGTACGTGGTGGAAAAGTAATATATATATATATATATAAACAAGTCAAGTCAAGAGGTGAAACTCAGCCTGAGGAAAAAGCGAAGAAAAAGGATGCACAGATTATGCTTGACTCATGTACCTTCTTGAAATTATTTATTAATTAAGTGTACAGGTACTTCTCACGTCGTATGCTTCTTGGTTGCTACCCTATACCTAATTTTGACGTTTCTCTGGCGAAGAACAGATGTGCTCATCGTCCTCATTATGGTGCAGTGGGAATAACTTGAAATTCCAAACCTAGGTGAAATCGATAGACTAAGGCAAAAACGAAGAAAAAACTCGCACGGAGTCTCATGGGCCGAATAACACGCTTCCTATCAATATCACTTCACTTTATTTTATTTTACATTCCTTTTTCAAATCAAAAAGTTGTTACAGGTTTCAAAGAGAGAAAGATAAAAAATTTGGGGAGACATTCAGGGCAAACTAAGAATCCTCTATCAAATCAAAAAGTTGTTAGTTTCAGAGATAGAGAAAGATATAGCAAAGTTAGTTTCAATTGTAGTTGAAGCATTTTGATATGTATTTTTGATGATTTTTGAAAATTTAAAAAAAATGCCTTTCCATTAAAGAACGGGCCCAAAGGCTTGAAGATAGCCAAACTCTGTTATCAATGTATTGGTGTCATTTTTCTCTTATGTATTTCATTATTGTTGTTTATTTTGCTACAATTTTCAATTCAAATTTCCTATCAAAGTTAATTTCAACTCTTTTTAATGGTGTTTTTTAATTACATGCATACATGTTTAAAAATATAAACCAATATCAATTTCAACGGAATTCAGATCAGCAACGTGAATAAAAATAAATAAAATATTCATTGAACCTAGTTGTACAATATTTGAGATGCGATCATAATCTACTCAAAAACTTGATTTGTCCTCCTCCACCTATGCCAATTCTAAAGTTATGTGTTAACAAATGGAAAGCTATACACCAACCATAGATTCACAAGTTCCACATTCACTACTACCACATGCCACACACATGCCACACAGAAAAAAGAGATATGTATCATCTATATTTCAAGTATTGCTTTGTTTAATGTTCAAATTAAATGAAATTATTAATTTCCCTGGATTGTTTTAAGTTCGTGTAAATGTGTTCAATCCATATTGACCACCTCCCAAATAAATATATGTACACTACCTCCCAAATAAATATATGTAAACTAGTAATGGTGAATTTCACTTTTCCCTACCTAATATAGTTTTAATACTGGTTTATATTCCATCATGCTCTCCTTTTCCAAATTTGTTTAAATATGTGGTACTTTGTTTATTTTGTGCAACATACATAACCATGGGAAATAACATGCATTTTTGAACTAGTTAGTGCACCCATCTGACCAGTTAGTGCAACCATATGACCAATTATGATATTGATCCATTTCTATATTATTCTATTTCAAGTGATTGTAGAACAATCGAAAGAAGTGATATACATAAGTTAAATCATGGCACCTATTGTCTTTTATGCGGAAGTGATACTCCTTCAATATAACCATATCGTCTTCACTACTATCTGGCCATGCTTAAATGTAATATGGACCGTTATTTTAGCCTACTGTGAATGATAATATTAACTTTAAATCTCATTTTGGGACTGAAGAATGTAGTTCTGTATAAATTCCACCATTGATAATTCAGAACCAATAAGAAACATATCTCTACGTATAAAAGAAATGTCCCTCTTATTCGCATGTTGTACATATTGATAAGTCTTTTCATAGAATTCCTTAATGAATACACATACTTGTACGTGGTGGAAAAATAATATATATATATATATATAAACAAGTCAAGTCAAGAGGTGAAACTCAGCCTGAGAAAAAAACGAAGAAAAAGGATGCACAGATTATGCCTGACTCATGTACCTTCTTGAAATTATTTATTAATGAAGTGTACAGGTACTTCTCACGTTGTATGCTTCTTGGTTGCTACCCTATACCTAATTTTGACGTTTCTCTGGCCAAGAACAGATGTGCTCATCGTCCTCATTGTGGTGCAGTGGGAATAACTTGAAATTCCAAACCTAGGTGAAATCGATAGACTAAGGAAAAAACGAAGAAAAAACTCGCACGGAGTCTCATGGGCCGAATGACACGCTTCCTATCAATATCACTTTACTTTACTTCACTTTATTTTCTTTTGCTTTCCTTTCCTTTCCGGAGATTTTAATCTCTCTTAGGACAGATCACATTTTTAAGCGACCTGCTTCAATGGTTTTTATATCATTTATCCCCCAATCTGTGCTTAGTTTTCATGCTTTTAAAGGGTTTAAAGATATAATTGTTCAATAATAAACTTTATGTTCAATAATTGTTCTCATGTATGTATCTTTCTGTGAAAATTAATAAACCTCTTAATATTTATTTTTTAAATTTTTTTTATATTTAGTTTAAATGTTCATTTATGTTTTTTCTTAGCAAAAATTAATTTTTATATATTTTTTAAAATTCAATTATATTTAGTTTTAAATGCAAAATTAGTTTATTAACAAAATTATCTAGTTAAGAAAATTATTTTAAAATTTAATTATATTTATTTTAAATACAAATATAATTTTTAACAAAATTTTTTAATTATTATTTTACTCATAAAATAATGGAATTTAATTCATAAATAATTTAATAATAATAAAATTCTTATATCCAAAATTATTACGTATTTCAAATTTATTTACTCATAAAAATATTTTTATTGCAAATTTAACAACTTTGTTTATATATTAGATTTATTTTGTTCTATTTTTATTATCATGTCAATAAGTCAACTGCACTAGAAAATTTATCATGGTTAAGTCTTTACAACATCTTAAAATTAGAGAAAAGTTTTTATTATAGAGAATTCCAATTATACAACATGATAAGATTGTCACTTATAATAATAAATTTAAAACATATGGAAACAACCAATTAGAAAATGAGAGATATTTTATGCTAAAACCTTAATTTCTATTGAATGGGTGTGCAATATCTCTCTCTCTTCTTCTATTATCACTTGTAATAATAAATATAAAACATATAGGAACAACCAATTAGAAAATGAGAGATATATTTTATGCTAAAACCTTAATTTCTATTGAATGGGTGTGCAATATCTCTCTCTCTTCTTCTTTTGTTTCTTTTTTTTCATTATTTTTTTTTATTTGAGATTGCAATATCTATTTTAAAAAGATATCAGTTATTGTTTAATCCATTTGTTTATATATGCAAATTCAACTTTCCAACATGCCATATGATCAACCAATCAAACATTTATTATTATTGTTTTTGGTAGGATTGGCTTCTCCACACTAAAAATGTTGAATTACATATAACCAAACACCTCAATTTACCAATAAGTAGAATCTAAATTGACCCAATTCTAAATATTAACACCAACTTGAATTTAATATTTTTACTTTAATTTAGTTACATTTAAACTAAGCTGCATGCACTAGCTACTATGTAACCATAATTTGTTACTAGATATTTTTTTCATTTTTATTAAATATTTTTATAACGAGATATTTTTATATAGATTTTAAATTCATTATATTGAATTGATTTAGAGTAAAGTCAACTATTAACTTTATTAGTCCCCTTCCTATGTGTTGTTCTATTAGTCGTTGCAGGTAAATTAAGACATAAATTAAGGCGTGAAACCTAAAGTTCTGAGTGAAACACTTTTACTCCACCTATTAAATAGTGACAATGCCTTTTGCTCACCAATGAAATACTTTGACCTCTTATTGGCCTCTTCCCGAGGCATAGACGTACATATTGTAGCAAAATCTTAGGTTAAAAAAGCATATCGTCACAATTGTTTTACATGTTAAGTAATGATAACATTACTCTATCTAGCATTAGTGGGTTAACATTAAATGTTTTTTATAACTAAAAATAACAAATTCCATAATCCATTTTTTTCCACCATAATCTATTTTTTTCCACCTATACCGTCATGCAAATGTTGGTCAATGTTGTGGTCATTTTTTGCACCACTATTAATTAATTTATCCAATGTCTCATTAATATGCCATGAAATTGATTGAGAAAGATACTGTCAAGTCCTTAATGTTGTTCCACATTTAGGCTTTGTATTCCTATTTTGTTTTGTTTCATACAAAATCCTCCTTGGTGACACTTCTAATCGACAATGCTTCATAAGAGTGTTGAGGTATATCAGTCTATGATTCTAGTTGTTTATTGTTGTTTCTTTCCCTTTGAATAAGCATGATATGGGGATGGATTGGTGCTCATATTTAATAGCATAAGGTTGTATGTTGTTGTTGCAATTAATGGAGGACAAGTCATATTTAATTACATAATGTTGTCTTTTATCATTGCAGTTATTGGAATACAAATACGGAAAATGAGTGCGAAGATACCTATCTCAAGGTGGTTTAAACTTTATGCATATGAGTGGGAAGATCCCTATCTCAAGGTGGTTTATGCAGATGAGTTTATGATTTTTGTTTATTAAAGTTTTTATTTAGTATAATATGCACAATGGGGTATTATATCTTCTTTCCCCAACCTTCACAAATAGTTGGTCTTATGAGCTATGCTTTCTCCTTTTTCCATTCCTGGACCTTCACAAACAATCGGGCTTACCACCTAGGAATTTTCATTCTCATAACTAGGCTTATTCTGTCCAGTCTCACTAGTAACAAGTAGCGAGGCAAGGTATGGAGTCAACATTTGAAGCCCAAAGCCTAGAGAAATATCTTGACCTAGATTCTCAAGTCAAGATAATCATACCCTTACAAGAAACCCATCTAGGAAAGCTTGAGCAAAGTACCCAAATTTATAATCATGGATGTCTTCTTCTGCAATCTCGGTACATTCCTCTTCCATTGGGTTATAGTAGATTTATAGGCGATAAGGTGTTAATATAAGTTGTTGTCAGAGAAGGGTATGGATAATATGATAATATCTGCTCTCATCTCTTCCAGGAGAGATAACGACTCATTCTTTATACACAACCTCTAAAGCAAGCCCTAGAAGAGATAAGATGATGTCGACAGGGGAAGGTTTTTTGGAGATAACAAATGGGAGTCTCCCTATAAACCTCCGCTTTCATTCTGTTACCATGTTTTCTATTACTAGGGGACAATTGTGAATGAAGATCTAAATTTTGCACTACATAGTTGGACAAAATAGAGGTGAGTATAAGAGGTCGACGAAGCGATACAGATCCACCTAAGGCCTTAGACCCATAAAGAAAAGAAACAAAAGACACAAACCAACAAACCAAAGATGTTAGAGACAAGCAAGAAAGTAATAAATATCACCATCTCTCAACTTAACTAATAAATCTAGATCGATGGATTGAGAGCCTCACTCGTACTTCGGTAATAATCCTCGTGTATCTTCAAGTAAGTTACACCTCACTCATATGAAAGTTGAGGAGATAATAACCCCCCTTACATATGCATCTTTAAATATGTTACTCCATTGTAAAGGTATGATCCAACCTTGCTGGGTATCTCACCTAACATACCATTCATTCTTTTATGAGCTATGTATGAACATATGAGAGAAGACCCGCTTGCTACGATATCTTATTTTCTACAAATGGATGGTTCCTCAACCCGTCATCTAGGTAGAGTTCAAGGTCCATCATTTTCAGAGCGTGCTTCTTTCATATAGTTTGGAATCTTGGTGAGGGTAAAACTTCTGAATCTTATTGAATGCAACAATTCTGAATGTACTCAATGGTCAGCTCAACTATGAGATGATGATCCTTGATAATATTATCAAGAGATACAAGATCATCCTTGATGGCCATCATTATTTTCAGCTTCTTGATTCCATATCCCACTAGAATGAGTTTTGAGGCTTCCCATAGCAAGTTATCCATCTTGATGTTGCATATTGTTTCCTCAAGTTTCATCATCCCATGGCTTCACTTCTAGAAGAACTAAAGACTTCCCACCTGTTAATGGATGGGTGGGTTCACCTGCATGGGTTCGCAATGCTTAACCTTTGCATAGGTATTTTTAAGGGCTTCATGCCTACATCATGTACTTTTCATAAAACGATTAGCTATGTCCTAACCTGATGGTTTTATAGGAGCTACTCAAGCCACACGTGGGAGTTGCATACAAACCCTGCCTAGGTACCGACCAAGTTTTATTTTTTTATATATTTAATTATATATATTATTATATTTAGTTTTCAATTTTTTATTATTTTTTCTTAAATTGGAAATTCAATATAAAATAAATTGGTGCATGCAACACACATGTATACCTCACCCTTTCTCTACATATAGCAAAATGAATGTTGATAGTACTCTTTTTTTCTATCAGATTTATTTACATGGTGTAAATGCAGTAAGTTATTTATTTCTCAATAGACATGTTTGGAGTTTTAGGCTATGTAGGGTTCTTATGGTTAGCCACAATTGGAGTTGAGGTGCACCCTCTCCATTTTTTCATTAATTGTGGGAAGATTCAATTTTTATGATGGGATACGACTGCTCAAGGGAAGTTGGGTCGCCTACACAATGGTTAATATTAAGTTTTTTTATTTTAAATTTGTTGTAAACATATTATTCTTATGCATTACTGATTTGAAAATTTTTCTTTCTTTCCTGCATGTTTTTTCATGTCCGTAAAGGGTCGTGCTCTCTCATTTGAGCACCCATTGTTATGATGATAATTGGAGTGACTAGCTTTTAGTGGAATTAATTTTAGGAAGCTTTAGAACCTTTATCACTTCCAATCCTTTTTCAGGGAACCATTCATCACAAGCACCTATGTTTCATTTCATCAATGATATTTGAAGTGACTAGAAAATCATTATTAGGATAATATCGGTGAGGGAAAAAATTGGAAGAAATATCAGAAAAAAATAAAAATAAAAATAAATAAATAAATATCGGAAAAAATCGTAAAATACGAAAATATTCTTTTTTTTTTCAAAATTATAATATCTAAAGTATCTACAACATAAAATAAATATGTTGACACATAAATATGATAAAATAACTAATATATAAGATGTGTAATATCATTTCTAGTGCTACATTACACATAACGGTGAATCATGTCCTGAATAGTAAGTCCTAACTCTTGAGTCCCAACTCAACCTCAAAATATCAACAAAAAATATAATAATGTATCTCATATCATGAGTCATAATGTCATATACAATGAAATGAACCAAATAACTAAAGTCTAGTACTATTGATTTCCTCTGCCCCTCTTGCGAGAAAATGCAATAGCTTTCCCTTTCCCTCTAGATGTAGATGCTGGTGGAGTTGGTAGTGGACTCTATTGTACTCTAGAACCTAAAGAAGTAGGAGCTATATGAGGTATACCACATCCTCTACTAGTGGCAGGGGTAGCCCAGGTAGGTGGTGTCACCTCCTCCTCCTGTTGTTCCTCCTCCTCCACCTCCTCGTCCCCCTCTACACCTTCCACTACCTCCTGCTCTAACCAGTCATCAGTAGACTTCGTGAGAGGCCTCTCGAACTCAACCCTCCATGCAGCAGTGGTGTCAATCCCATCCAATGATATGGCCTCCATATCAGGTATCCTCTCAAGTTGCCTCACCCACAATCGAAGATTGTAGTAGATGTAGACCATGTCATTAAGTCACTGGGACTCCAAACTATACAAAGATCATAAAATAATAATTCTAAAAAAAATATTGTTTAATGAATTCAAAAAATTAATTGTAAATTTTCAATATTTTAATTTTTAAGTTTAACATGTTGCACTTCTTGTTGTGTATTTTTTCAAATACACTCCAGCCGCGCTCGCATTTTGAGGAGCTACATGTTTAGCTGAGGATTCAAATGGAAAGATTTTGCAGATGGGGTACTCTGGCACCATAGATTCTCCACCATGCATCTACACTTCAACAGATAATGAAATTTTAGATAAACTAAAAAATAACTGGCATTTTAGTTGTTCCATCAGTCATAGCCATCTCAAAGCCAAATGTGCCACCTCCCATCTTGTATATCTCCATTTCTTTGGATATTTCTGCACGTTCTACTGGAGATCGCATCATCCTCTGAAGTCAGGTTAAGAATCTATCCATGATCTCAACATCAAATATGAACCCACATGGGTAAGAAGTTGCGGGATTCGGGTAGATCCATGCAATATGAATGGGATGATGGAGTGTGTTGTTCCATCATTCATCAATCACTTCCCATAGGAGGAGTTGATTTTGCAGCCCCTCATCTCCCTTATCATCATAGTAGGCCCGAATCGATTCTTTGGCCCTGTCCATGGCATCATACAAATAACACATTGTGGTCTTCTCACCATCAACTACTCTAAGAACCTTTACCAAAGGTTCAGTAATGTTGCACACCTCCTGCACTCCCACCCAGAAGTCTTCCTGGTATGAAACTAATCTGCATACGTCCTCTCCCTCTAGTTTGCAGCTCATTGTCAAATCGTGCCACTAATCTAAAAGAAACATTCTCTTCACATCCCACATATAGTTCAAGAGGGATTGAAGAGATATGAAACTGGTGGCAAACTGTGTAATGGTACTACACACCAACTCCTTGTTGTTGGTAAATTTTCTCATCATGCTAAGCATAGATACATGATTATATATAATTTTTGTAATGTTTTTATTATGAGTCAACAATATCTTTCACAAAGGAAATTTTTCCTATGTCCTCCAACATCAAATCAATATAATGTGCAGCACAAGGTGTCCAAAATAAAGTAGGATGCCTCTCCATAAGCATCATACTAGCAACAACATAATTTGTAGCATTGTCCATTATGACTTGGACAACATGTTCTACACCCACCTCCAAAATAAACACATCCAACAAATCACATAAATTTTTTGCATCTTTGATATGTGAAGATGCATCAACAGATTTCATAAACATTGTCCCCTTGGGACAACTAACCAAGAAGATTATAAGGGTTCTCCTATTTTGTTCGGTCCAACCATCTAACATCACAGTTCATCTTATTTGTGCCCATGATGCCCTAAACTCCTCCAATATTTTGGTGCAGTCAACCTTTTCATCTTGAATAATGATGCCTCTAAAGTCATCATAAGAAGGGATTTTGTACCCCGGGCCAATACTTGCAATAGCATCACAGCAGGCTAGAAAAATAGATTATTCCTTGCAACGCTGAAAGGACTATGACTCCAAAGGAGAAACTTGCCCAACAACTTGTCAACTTGTTCTTTCTCCTTTTTTTTAAGAATTGAAGTGATAGATGGTTGTGAACTAACCGTGGTTCTAGGAACAAAAAATGATGAGGAAGCTACAGGGTTGGTTGTAGGCATTAATGTTGTAGTAGAACCAATGTCACTTCCATATTCACCTAAGCGTAACACCCTCCTTGCTAGTTGCTTCTTCATTTCTACCATGCCCACTCTCTCTTGCTCTAATTCTTCCAATGATCTCATGGCTCTTCGAATGATTTTCACATTTGTATTTTCGCAAGGGCCTACACCATTTCTATGGATTTTTGCAAGGTGATACTTTAATCTATAAAACCCCCTGACATATGTTGCCCACACAACTTGCAAGACAATTTCAATCTATCAAACCCTCCATCAGGTTCACCAAATCCCCACAGAGGGTCCAATTTCCTTGGCATATTTGTAAATTGATTGAACCCTTGAGTTTTAATGTAAGATGAAGTTTGAACTTTGAAGTTGAACCTATGGCACAATAAGAATTGCAAGTTACAAAAATTCAAAAAAAATTACATACATGACACAACACATTGAATTTTTGACAATTTAACAAACAAAGAAAACTCAACTCAATCCAAAATCAACTCTCACCACACTATGCAACAAAAATGAAAAAAAAACACCATCAAATCCACTCAAACATCTTTGATAAACAATGAGTTATATAAACCCAAGCAAAAATAAGAAAAAAACCAAAAGAAAATGGCCAAGTTTGGTGCCCATACCTAGAAACCATGGTTTGCCGGAGAAATTTGCTCCAAAGACGAAGTTATCTTGCTAAATTTCCAAGCCTCCTGCTCCTCTACCCTAGCAGACACCTTCTAGGGTTCCTCTCCTCCTCAACTCTCAATCCATGCCACCGTGTGTTCAAAATGACAAAATAAAATCACGTTTTCCCTTTTAAAAACGTGTTGTCCACAACCCCCACGATAACTTCCCATAGAATTGCGATGACTTTGAAATTATCACAATTTTTTGAAGTTAGTGCTATTTTTCACCAATTTTTGGGAAAAAAAAAAGCCACATAGTAATAGAGCAATAATATCAACATTTTTAAAAACTCGCAATTTTTATTGTTATCGCGATAATATCGTGATTTTCACAACATTGATTCCTGAAGCTCTCGAACCTTTACCATTGGCTTGAATTTTCAAGATGCTACATGCTATGCACATGCAGCCAATTTTTATGTGAACCATTCATGGAAAACACCTTTTTTTGTTTTTATTTCCCTGGACCTATACCACACTCGAGTCGTTTATTTGTTCCTCTAGGGAAATTGATCCTTGATCCTTGTTAGGTGGCCTGATACTCCACTGCATTAACCATTCAATATTAGCCTCAATTCCAACTAGCCTTCAACGCCTCAAACCTAGGAATTAGCATTCATGTAATCCTCTAAACCCCATCAATAAGAATGGAACGACAGAAGCACTTATGCATGAAAACCATTTGGGAACTGATTTGGGTGGGATATAGAGGCAAGACACTCATAGGAATGCTACATATATCCACACTGAAGGAAATCATATTGGCATTAAGGCTTCTAGAAATTATGACAATATCCAAAGCTTAAGTGGGTGGCATCTCTAGTTCCCAAATTGTGTCTACAATTCCATAATCAAAGGTTATCAGCTCATCTAGTACTGTGAGTAGTAAATACCCAGGAGTTTCTCTTCCTTTGGAAAAGAAGAAGAATTCAACTTATCAGCTGCAGAAAAAAGAGCACACAAACATATAATTTTGGAAGAGGTCAAATTGATGAAAGTGCAGAGGTTTATGATTAAATGCTTTCAATTTTTAATTTATATTTAATTTATTCATTCTATAGGAGACTACTCTATCTTAGGATTGTCATTTGTGCCATGAAATATTGTTTTATTATCAATTTTGCTTGACGTGTAGGCTAGATTGAGAAAAAACACAAAATATGTTAATTAAAAACCTTTTTTGGAGCCTCCATGATTTTGAGGA
>APFE031509357.1:0-22745 GCA_000404065.3 Pinus taeda | reverse complement strand
ATCTAGTAGTGTTCCTTTAATCCCGAAACCTATTCCAATGAGTTCAGAATGTCCAGAAATGACAATCTGGCCTCTTTTTGCAGGTCACTTGGTTGAAAGCTGCCTTAGTTATGACTTCATCCAGTCTCTCCACAATTTTCTCCTCCAAATCTGGCTTAATGTCAGTTAAATTCATTATCCATAATTAAAACTAGCAGTTCCATCGAAATTGGCAATTTCGCCATCTTCCTGCCTATCTCACGGTTAAGGGCCGAGTGCTCATGAAACTTGGTTGGTGTGGTGGTTAAGGCTACGATTCTGCAACCTTGTTGGATATCACAATCGATGAATTCCATCAACGTACAGACCCTTACATTAGGTTCTTTGTGGACCCGTTAGGATTATTAAATACAACATATAACATATTGCATCTAAGAACCCCATCACAATCACAATTGGTGCTTAAACCTTCAGTGTATCAACACAACTTGCCTTTTACGATAACAGGGACCTGCCAAGATTATAAATCTCAATGCATAAAACATCGCATCCAGTAGTCCTATCATAATGGACACTTTCCCGCGGTGGATTTCAAATTCCATACATCGCGATAGCAGCAGACCCGTCGGGGTTATAAAATACAACATATAACAATATTGGGTTTGAAAGTTTCCCCATCACAAATCGCAATGGTGTTTATCACAGTGACATATATATATATGTATATATATATATTTATATATATAATATATATATAATATATTATATAATATTATATATATTATATATCAGCGGGTACTAGTGTGATATGGATTTCGATATATCGCATCGCAACCTTGACTATTCTAGTGGCCGATTCTTAACATTATTCAATATGCGATTGCAATCGCATCGTATTGCAACCTGCTCTGCGTTGGGGGCCGATTAGTTAATGCCGAATTGTATTTTTATTTGATATGTGATATGCAAGGGCCAATGGCGGCCTGCCACTTGGTGCCTCCTCAATTGTTGAAGGGCTCTGCCACGTCATCCAATCTCATCATGTCATCAAGTCAACCCTGAACTTTGACTTCTGCATACGAGCTTGGACTTGAGTTCCATTAGATTCAGAATGATGAGCTCTTTGATCTGAAGCTAATATTATCAAGATTTTGACACTGTGAGTTTTTTTTGCAAATTTTGAGCTCCTAATCACAATTACCCTCTGAAAAACTTTTGGTCTCCAAAAGTTTAAATAATATGCAACTGCTCTATATTTTCTCTACACCGCAAGTGTCCTATAATTCATCCTTCCTTCTCCTTCACCTTTGTTCTTCAGAGCCATAAGTGATGAGCCAATGCCTATCCATGTCACTCTGGACATCCAAAGAAACATCTTTCCCAAGAAGCATTCCAAGAAGATGAGCACCTTGGAATTGCTTATTTTCAAAAATCTTATCAAGGATAAGATCCTAAAAGACTTTTCCAAATGAACCCAAACAAGATTGACATAGTGAATACTTGTATAACTTGAGTGCCACAAACATTTGGAACACACTAAATGTGTTGAAACTACTCATACAACAATATTAAAATGATTTTTCAAACTACAAGTGGAAATGCATTTTACAAAATGGAATAAACTTGACTCCCAGTTTTTCCATTCAAATTGACTATCAACAAGCCCAAGTAGCATTGTAATGATTAGTGAAAACATTGTTGCATATAAGTGATTTATTTATGAACATCAATTTTACAAATTACCCAACTATGGGGAAATGAAACTTGTGAAAAGCAAAATTTACAAACTTCAATTGGACAAATAGTCCACCCATTTCTTACACAACCAGGTGAATGAACCCTCTATTTGAAATTTCTCTTCTTTTGAAGCTGCTTCAGGGATGGTCGCATCTTGTGCCACTTTTTCTGTTATCACCTCCTCTTCTGGTGCTTGCATGATTTTCTTGCCCTTACCAGGATGAAGTTGTGGAAACAATTTCAAATAGTTCTTGACCCAATGTCCACTGATATTGTCGTGAGTACAAAAGTTCTTTTGAGATCCTCTCAGCTCACATGCCTTTATCCTTGGATGAGATTTTCTCCTTTCGGTCTCAATTCTAGTGGACATAAACATCTTCATGATGATTTCTTCCCTTTTATCACACTTATCTACACAATGGTTAGATAAAAGGAAAAACGTGCATGGAAACATTTCCCTAAACATGTTATTCAAATCTATATGTTTTTTTCCATCATGAATGACACTCAAATTAACATAATGGTTATACCTTTGTTCGCTATCATTTGTCTTATGCTTCCTGCATGAGGAACTTGCGTGGCAAGAAGAACTTGAATTTCCTTCTTCTTCATATTTTACATCTATCTTTGAAGACTCTCTGCACCGTAAGTCCTCCTTACGCTTGAGGAACCAAACGAGAACCATTTCTAGATGCAACTCCCAACATCTTGCCTCGTTGTATCCTTTCTTACAACAAAAAGAACACGATATCCATGAACTATCACTAGAAGACCACTCTTATTTTCCAACATAGCCTAAGCCTTCGTATTTAGGCCTCTCCTTAGCCTCAATTGGATTTTTAATTCCTTGCTGGTCTACTCCAAGGTCTCCTCCCTTGTAACCCATCTTGGTAAATAGCTTGGATCCAATGCCCTTATTGTGTTTTTCAAAGGCTGCAAATGAATTTATGTCAACACTTTCACATAAGAAAGAAGCATGTAAATTCTTACCATTTGCTTCATCTTTTGATTGACACACGAAGATGTTTTTGAATTCCCTTTTAATTCAAGGTGTGTCCCCTTGGACTCTTTGGCTCTCTTCTTTCGGCTCCTCATATTTAGGTGTTGATAGAACCTTATCTTCCACATGATGTGGATAAAAGGTACAAAATTTTCTATCTACCTTTTCAGAGGGACTTTCTACACTAGCATATTGCATACTAGTTGTAGAAAAACATGAAGATTGTGGAGAAGATGGTGGTTTATCACCATGCTTGTTACCTTATTCCCTTGGAGAACATTCTCCTCTTAGGGGTCTAGAGCTTTCACTTTGAAATTTGGTATTCCTCTCTTCATAGAGGACTTTCACCATTTTCGCCATATCTAAGAAAGGCTTTCTAAAAGCCTTCACATCCTCTGACATTCTTGGAGGGTCTCCTCCTTGAGACATGCTTTTCTTGAAGCTTCTATTTCAATTTGACATAGAATTTGGTGGTAGATATTGTAACAATCTTGCTCTCCTTTCCAAAAGCTTCTCCTTAATTGAGCTTCAAAACACATTCACTCAAACACAATCAATTTTTCCTTGCACAAAAAAAAATAGCTCTGATACCAACCTGATCTGAATTGGGGTAGATTAGTAATGTTGTGCTAATTCCCCTCATTAGAATATAAAAATGTTCTTGAGTTTTGTACTCTGAAGTAGCAAGTAAAAGCATGAATGTTATGTGTTTTTATTGAAGTTAGTTTCATGAAGAAAACTAAAAACATGAAACTAAAACATAGAATGGATGCATGTATCAAAAAATAATACACCAACCATTGATAAAGATGTTCACCCCTCCTGGGCTACATCTCCTTGGATCAGCTCTAAAGGCATGACCCCTTCTCATTATGCTCAAAATTCTTAAATGGTAGAGAGTACATAAGTGTGCTGACAAAAGCTGTGGCTAATTTTCCCTTCAAGGAAACATTCTTCTGCAAAGAACTCTCACTCTAAACACATGAAAACCTATAATTAGACATGAAAAATCAGCAAGCTAAGGGCTCTCAAATCAAGACCCCATGCTGTCACTACCAAGAGCATAAAAAAGTACAACAATCCACTTGAAGTAATTAAACAAGCCTCTTTCTCCATACACATATAGAGAGAAGAAGAAATAAAGTTATAACATTGTTGTAATGGCTGCTACAGAAAACATATGGAGGCTAGAATACCCCTACAAGGTTATCTCCATCTTGGAACTCCTCCATAAACTAAATCAATACTTTGGTTGACCAAGGCAGCCATAGGCTTCACTTTGCCAAAACATATCTAGAAGTTCTGCTTTGATCCTGAAACCCATTCCAATGAATTCAGAATGTCCAAAAATGGAATCTAGCCTCTTTCTGCAACTCCTTTGGTTGAAAATTGCCTTAGTTGTGACTTATGCCAGTCTCTCCACAATTTTATCCTCCAAATGTGGCTCATTGCTAGTTAAATTGATTATCCACATTTAAAACTGGTAGTACTACCGAAATCGATTGCCTTGCCATCTTTTTCACCTATCTCATGGTTATGGGCCGAGTGGTCACATGCAAAGTCGTTGGTATGGTGGTTACGGTTGCGGTTCCACAACCTTATTAGATATCGCAATTGGTGAAGTGAATTGGCGTACAAACCCTTACATCAAGCACTCTGCAAACCCACCGAGATTATTAAATAAAACATATAACATATTGCATCTGGGAACCCCATCGCAATCATGATCGATGCTTAAAACTTTTGTGTATCAAACCAACTTGCGTTCTGCGATAACACAGACCCATCAAGATTATAAATCTCATTGCATAAAACATCTCATTCAGAAGTCCTATCGTAATTAACACTTTACCTTGGCAGATATCAAAGTCCATATATTGCGATAGCAGTGGATCCGCCATGGTTATAGCATACAACATATTACAATATCAGGTTCAAAAGTTCACCCATCGCAAATCACAATCAGCATTATTGGCGGTGAAATATATATATTGGCGGTTAACGGGCGCGATATGTGATTGTGATATATCACATTGCAACCCTGATTGTGTCAGGGGTCAATTCTTAACATTATGCGATTGCGATCGCATCACATCACAACCTGATTTGCGCTGGGGGACGATTATTTAATGCCAACCTGTCTTTTGCTGCAATATGCAATATGTAGGGGCCAATGGTGTCCTTCCACTTGCTGCCTCTTCATTTTTTGAAGAGTTTTGCCATGTCATCCAATCCTGTCATGTCGTCAAGTCAACCCTGAACTTTGACTTGCTCTAACTTTTGCATACAAGCTCGGATTTGAGTTCCATTCATAGCATTGGATTTAGAATAATGATCTCTTTGATCAACAGCTAAATCTATCAAAATTCTGACACTTTATTTTTTTGGAAAATTTTGAACTCTGAACCACGGGATAATATTTCCCATAGCCATTCCTTAACTATACAATCTACACAGAATATTGATCTATATCTGTGTGGCTCAATAAGCAATTGTTGCCAACAATCAAATCCATATGTTATGAGCTATTCATATTGTCTTTCCTTTGCAATAGTACCCCACGAAACTTTTAACAATAATATTAAGTAAGAGTAATAGAGATTTTTAAATGAGTGACTATATATTTTATAAAAAATAATAGGAAAGGTATTATATGGTATCTATTCATATATATTAACCACTTTCACTGTGATTATGTTAGCATAAATATATATTAAAAAAATATATATTTTATATAAAACTAATGATAACTAATAAATTTAATATAAAACAAATACTAATTATTCATAAATATTACATACAATATGAATAATCTTTTATTAAACAAAACTGTATAAAAATAAAAATAAAAATATCCAAACCAATTTTTATTTAAATACATAAATTTTGAAAAATTTAATTCAAACTTAACCTATGTAGATTGATTTTCATAATGATTGTGATGTTGTTTGAAATTTCTATAAATTGTGTTTAAATAATATGAAACTTCTCATATGGACACAATATTTTTTTAAAGATTAATAATAGAAAAAATTGTTTTTTTTATAATCTTGGTGTGAAAAAAACTATAACAAAAAAAATTGTAATTATATAAAAATAAATTGTAATTATAATAAAAATAAATAAGGGCTATATAGTATATGGTTTCAACATGAACAATGAATAGTTCATCAATTTGGCTATTGTTATATAAGATTTGTTTTCTCACTCACATTGTTTTGGAAATCACATATTTTTTCTTGAAACTTTGCCTGAACCATTATATATTTTTATAATTTTCCGGGGTTAATATTTGTAGGTGGGCTAATTTTTCGTGCCTTTTCTATTTTTATAAAAGTGATTTACCAAAAATTCATATTATAAAGTTATTGTACCTTAGAAATCTCTACAAGTTTATAGAGAATATATAAAATCATTAGAAATATGAATATTTTTGAAGAATTGTCCTTATAGAAGTTTCATATAAATCCAGAATGATGGTATCATTCTGTTGATGATGCCTTTGTTCTTTGGGTCCATGTCCACCTTATCACTATCTCTTTCACATAAATCCAAAATGATGGTATCATTCTGTTAATAATGCCTTTGAAGAATTGTCCTTAACAACTTTCATATAAATCCCAAATGATGGTATCATTTTGTTGATGATGCATTTGAAGAATTGTCCTTAAACAACTTTCACATAAATCGCAAATGATGGTATCATTCCGTTGATGATTCCTTTGTTGTTTGGGCCCATGACCACCTTACCACGATCTCTTTCTTTAACAACAACATCAACACTATTTCCTTATCCAATTTAATATGGAAATAAAAATAGAAAATTATTTCCCCTTTTAGATTTTCTCACTTCTCATCAAATAGATGGAACCCTTCGTGATCAAGTTTATAAGAAATGGACCCATGCCAATAGATACCTTCATGCCCAATTGCAACATTACCCAACCGGAAAATCTACTAGTTTGAGAATCTTGGTCACCTAGGCCCATGAAGTTTATAGGAAAGGGAGCCATACTAACAGAAACCTTCATGCTGCGCCAATAGATACCTTCATGCCCAATTGCAACATTACCCAACCGGAAAATCTACTAGTTTGAGAATCTTGGTCACCTAGGCCCGTGAAGTTTATAGGAAAGGGAGCCATACTAACAGAAACCTTCATGCCCAATTGCAGCGTTACCCAACCAAAAAATCTACTAGTTTGAGAATCTTGGTCACCTAGTCCCACCAAATATCTGCGTCGTTGGAAAAGAGAAAATCCATTTTAGAAAGCCCCTTAAGAGAAATAATTACACAACCTTTGAAATTCTCAACTCTTTTTTATCTACTTGCCATTCTAAATTTACAAATACTCCCTCCAATTCCCTCTTTTAACTTGCATTTCTCTTCCCTATATTCAATTCTAATGTCTTGTAAAAAATAATATCAAAATCATTTCTAAACCTTATAAAAAATTTACATAAAAATACTAAAAGTAAATTTGACCCTACATTTAGTTTAAATGTTTATCATATTCCAAATTGAGAGATAAATAAAATCCTATTTCAAAAATATATTGTAGACACTTACCATGCCATTAGCTATTGGTAATTAGGAAATATTTTCGTAAGTCTAAACATCTTATATGCTTTCACCAAACCAAAATTTAGAAATTCTGGTTTAATAAGGGATAGTAATTAATAAACATTTTAATAATTTCAATGGGAACACTGGTTATAAGATGCTTTCACCAACCCAAAATTTAGAAATTCTTATTTCCATAAGGGATAGTAACCGTTAATTTGAATTGGAACGCTGGGTATAAATTATTCATAGTCTCCATCAATGGAATTACTCCGCCTTCAGTGGTGTCTTTTCTTCTAAATAAATTTTTCAAAGTTCAATAATTAAAATTTTAAATTATTTATCATGGTTCTTCATTTACACATTCTTTTCTCTTTTTCTCCGAGGTTTATTGCTTTTCCATAATTTTCTTTCACCAACAGCTATCAAAACTTTATTTATAATCCAAGCCGTTGCACTTTTCTTATCTTAGTGTGTTTTTTTCGCCACCTAGAGTAAAATGTCCGAGCCAAATATTAACACAAACATAAATGATTCTATTTCATGATATCCTTTAGCCTCTCATCAACGACACCATTGTGGTATGTTTTCCTTTTAACGTTCTCTTATATTGACTCTCATATAAGAAAATAAACAGAAATTATAATATATACAATTATATTGATTGGTATCGTTGGTATCGTAGGGTCTACAAATTCAATTTCGGTGACATAAAGGAGGTGGCTGAATTTTTCATCCGAGAGAATCTTGATATAACCAGAGTATTCATTGGATGCTGCCCAAAAATCGGTCCTTTCCTTTTATCTCGCGCCAGACTTCCTTATAGAGGTCCTTAAAAGCAGGCAGCTTTCAAGTAAAGTCCTGTTTCGGATTCAAATTCCTCTGTGTTCACATCTTTGACATAAATGCCTCTTGCCCATCAAAATTGGACAGATTGTTCGGTGGATTTTCTTAATCAATAATGTCCGATCGCCTTTCTCTGCCAAACGGTGATTCTCGAGGCTCGTTTGGTGCCGCCTGGAGTTAGGGTTTAGGGTTTAACCGATGAAAACAAACCAACGTTTCCGCTCGATTAACTTTAACGGATTGCAGAGTTTTCAGTGGTGAGCGCCCACGATGACCTCAGTCCCACGTTGAGTCGCCCTATTTGTTTGCTTGCCTGTAACCATCCGTTCCCTTCATACCCAAAACACAGGTTTGTCAATTTCTGTTTTAAGAAATTGAGAAGCCCCGCACTTAAAATCAGAAACGTACTCATGATTATTTGAGTAAAGATGAGGGAAAAAAATGGATTCGTATGTCATGCCATACAGAAGTTGTATGAACATGACGTTCTGTACCAGAACATTTACCTATATATTCAGAGATTGACGAAAGCCGCACAGAACTTACTAAAATAATATTTGATTTTGTTAAATCAAGAATCTCCTTTAACAGGGGGCCTGACACACTTTGCCAGCGTTTTGAATTACGTAGTGGTGTATGAAATGTATTATTTTCGGAAATATGTATGCTTAAGGCTTCTCAGATAGGATGGAATTTATTGCAATCCAAAAAATGTTGGCAGGTGTTTTTGATTTTTTCTGTTAAGAGGCAAACTTGTCAGCTTGCAACAGCGTGATGAAGTAGACCCAAGTCTCGCTGTGAGATAGCAGAAGTTCGGCAACATCTTAACAACCCAAGGGAGAAGATAGTTCCAGATATTCAGTTAGTTTAGTTTTAATTTTTATGTATTCTAAACTAGTTTAGTTTTAAATTTATTAAATATCCTTTTGTTTAAATTTATTAAATTTCCTTTTGTTTAATTTATTTTTTTATAATCAATATAACCTAATTTGCTATAACATATGGAAGGTTCTGAAGGCAGTAACTTCATTTCTTGATATTCATGTGATAATAAAATACAAAATTTTGTTTATTCAAAAATGTCAGGAAAAACAAATATTGGCACTTTTCTTTTTATCTGGTTCATATTAATGAATTTCGTCCCAACAATATTGCCATGAACAATACTATAACCATACATATATATAGTTGTTTTTCCCTATTGTAGGCATTTTTATGAATAGAAGGTTAAGTAGGAGATGAATGAATACACAGTAACGGTATTTCAATATAAATATTTATTTTAATGTTTGATTATGAAGGATTGATAATAAATCTCGCATTTTTTTTTTAAATTTAAAAAATACATAGTTTATTTATTTTGATTTTAATAAATTTGAAGTTTAAAATATATTTATGTTAACTTTATATATTTATCTATATATAAATTTGCGCGATTGAACAATATTTTCACTAATTATATGTTTTATTAACTTCAGGTTTAACATAGAAAGAATTACAATTTCCTTTTATCTGGACTAACCCATAATAAAATGTTTTTTACTATAAATTTATTTTAAATTGTATTATAATATAAAAGAAACATAATTGACATGAAATATTTTATTAATATTTACATTAAAATATTTTATTTATAATATACATTGTTCTTTTATGTTATGTTATTAGTATATTTTTAAATACAATTTTTTATATTGGGAAACCTGAAAGAAATACTTTCTCACTTATTTTATATATATATGCACAATCTATCAATTCTTGTTATTCATTAGAGATATTACAAATCTCTCCTATAAGAAAGCACATATCAATAGAATACCAAATATCTATATTTTCATGTAGTTGATATTGAAATATTTTAATTAGCCCATGAGGTAGCTCAATTGGCCATCTTAGTGTATCTTAGTGTTATGAAGTATTTTATAAACTACGAAATTCAGTGTTCAAATCCCCATAGGTCAAGCAAAAAACACTATATTGAAATATTATAGTTACTTTGTATATTGACATTTCTTTGGAGATAAATCTCAATCTTCGATTTGTGAACAGTACTAAAAGTATTGCTCACTGATACTAAATCCCTACCACCTAAGTTTGATTTAATTTTCTTTCTTTTTCATATTTGTGTATTGTTATTATTGTTGAATTACTCAATTCTTCCCTTTTGACACTTATATATGTAGAAAAAATAATTATTTATTTATTTTTGGTATTAATGAAAAATGTTGAAGGTTGACAATGAAAAGTTCTAGTAAACACAATATTATATTTTGGCAATACTATTTTTCTAAAAACAAAAATATGTCATCATTTTACTTAATGTTTACACATCTAGTGGAGCCCTACCACAAGCGAAATGAGGGGCTCCTATAGAGTGTCCCCATAGGTCAAGCAAAAAACACTATATTGAAATATTATAGTTACTTTGTATATTGACATTTCTTTGGAGATAAATCTCAATCTTCGATTTGTGAACAGTACTAAAAGTATTGCTCACTGATACTAAATCCCTACCACCTAAGTTTGATTTAATTTTCTTTCTTTTTCATATTTGTGTATTGTTATTATTGTTGAATTACTCAATTCTTCCCTTTTGACACTTATATATGTAGAAAAAATAATTATTTATTTATTTTTGGTATTAATGAAAAATGTTGAAGGTTGACAATGAAAAGTTCCAGTAAACACAATATTATATTTTGGCAATACTATTTTTCTAAAAACAAAAATATGTCATCATTTTACTTAATGTTTACACATCTAGTGGAGCCCTACCACAAGCGAAATGAGGGGCTCCTATAGAGTGATTGTCTAGCATTTTACGAGTTCTATGGCATCCCATCTAGTATTATTCATATAAATAAAAAATATATTATTAGAGTTACTACATTATATATAGACACAACAAAGGGAAACTAAAGAAAGCTATCCTCAAATAATAGATGTTGGAGTACTTTCCTCTAAATCAATTTCTAAGGTTATCTCCTCTATTGCATGGGATTCAACTTTTTCATTTGCACTAGCTTTAGGTTTTTTGTCTACTAGGAATGGATCTGCATTAATGATGATGAGGCTATCATGTGTCCCACATGAGCCACAAGAACCTTTAGCCTTCTCAGGATTTGTGGCTTCACCATTGCTTCAAGTTTATCCTTTGCACTAGTTCTATGTTTTTGATCTAATAGTCATGTATACTCATGAACGATGATGTGGTCATCATGTGTCCCACACCAACCACAAGAACCTTTAGCCTTCACAGGGTTTGTGGATTCATCTTTGACCAAATTAATATAGATGCCAACATCAAACACACCTTTGCAAAATGACTTCAATTTTAGCTGAAGAGGTGAATAATGTGTTTGAGGTCCTATATCTAATATTGCTTTATTGATATTGCTTGAGCTACCTATTTCTTTATTAACACATTAATGTTCTACCATCCAGGGGTACTTGGTCTCTGAGATTCTTGAGTTACCCATGTTGGAAGCCTAACCTTCCACTTCATCCATTAATTATTCATATGAGATGTTTGTTCGTTTCATTTTGATCTCCTATTATTATGTGTGTTAGATATACACCCTTGTACTTTATGGTGTTTTGTGGGCATAGTACTATGGGATGTGCTTTCCAAGTTCACTAACTTGTTGCAGAATATGTGCATCACAACCCACTCAATTTATTCATAATTGATTACCATCATGGTCATGGTGTGTGATGGCGGGGCGATGTTTCCCATAACCATTCCTTAACTATATCATCAACATAGAACATTGATCTATATATGTCTGCCATAATACACAATTGTTGCCAACAATCAAATCCATCTATTATGAGCTATTCACATTGCCTTTCCTTGAAATAGTGCCCCATGAAACTTTTAACAATAATTTTAAGTAAGAGTAAATGAGATATTTAAATAAAGATTATATATTTTAAAAAAGGTAATAAAAAATGTATTATATTGTGTCTATTCATATATATCAACCACTTTTTATTATGATTATGTTAATACAAATATATTATTGAATGAATAAATATTTTATATAAAAACTAATGATAAATAATAAATTTAATATAAACTAAATACTATTATTCATAAATATACATAATTTTCTATTAAACAAAACTATATGAATGAAAATAAAAATAAAAATATCGAAAACAATTTTTATTTAAATACATATATAAAATTAATAATTGAAACTTTATTTAAACTTACACATTACAACCTCTTGCATGTAGATTTTTCATAAGAGTTGAAGGCAATCGGTAGACAAAGGATATACTAGACAAAGAAATTGAGTTGGTACGAAAGTTAATGATGAAAATGTATCATAAAAAGACAACAACAATAAAGGAAAGAAGCAAAAACAAGAGGAAGACAACAAAAACTATGAAAGAATGGCAAGTGGAGTATTACAACATAAGGTATGGAGACCTGGAGAACAACTGACAAGCAAAGAGAGATTACAAATTAATTCTAGGATCTATGAGGAATCAATTATCCAGACTTATGACCAGGAGGTCATAAATTTTCTTATCTGAGGAGTTTGATGCAGGAGCATCCTGCTCAGAAAAACCATTGCATTTTAGTAAGCATAGGGTCTTGTGTTTCAAGGGACTTGATTCCCTAAAGAGTGATTAATTATTTATTTTCCTATGTTTTTATGAGGGTTGTATAATAGTGAGGATATTGTAATGAAATCTTTTCATTAGGAGAGATTTCAAGAATAGTGTGTGAGTTAGAGGAACTAGGAGTTAGTTTCATGATTTTAGGGATTATATTAGGATATTTAAGATTCAACAGAAATTATTCAGGATCTGAACCAAAATTGGTTAACATAATCCTTTTCTGTATAATTTGTAAGCCTCAAAGGCTTAAAGGGAGAGTTAGTGAGAGATTTAGAAGACAGGAGGGTTGGATTGTGAGCCTACAGGCATTGAAATGAGAAAGTGTGACTGATACAGACCATGTAAAGGCAGATCAGGCCGAAGCTATATTGTAAAACATATTTTTATTTGTATATGTACATTTGTTTAATGAATGAAGAAATCGAATTCATTGTGACTGTGTGTGTCATTCCTTTTATGTGCTGAGTGATCTATAATTGGGAATTTAAGGTTTCTGTGTGATAAACCATGATGAATGAATTGAAGTTAAATTTCTAAAAGTCTTTCTAACTGACAAAAGACTTACCATCTGGGTAGAGTCTGTATGATTCCAATTGGATTTAGTAGATGGATAGTTACCGTCTAGGTAGAGTCCATGTGATTCCAGTTGGATTTAGTAGATGTATGTATAGGTTATGTAAAGAACGAATTACAAAATCAGGAAGAAGGAAAATAACGCAAAGAGTATTATGTAATCCAATTCGAAGTGGTGTTAAAGAAACAGAGGTATAGCTGCAAGGCAGAGTAAAGAAATCATAAAAATCTCGGCACATTGTTTCTAAGCGGAGAAAGGAGTTGGCAGAGTTGAACTTGGTAACAAGTCAATCTGGAGGTGAGAAGGAAATTTAGTAGAAGCACCAAGTTTGGTGGAAAAGTGAAACAAGTCAAAGTGAAATGCGTAACTACAGAGGTTAGGAGTCTACGGGTGTCTTGATCCGGGTTGAAGTTTCGTACTAAATCCTAGCCGTCGTTCACATTTTCAACCGGTTATGTCACAATGAACTGTGGGGGGTAAGTTTTTTTGCCCCGTGTGTTTGTTGAAGGGCCACAGACCATTGGATCACTGCTGATGCTGACTGTTGGATTAATATCGCATCGCATAATTCATGAGTGAATGAACCTTGGCTGGGAAAAATTGCGATATGAGATGTGCGATGATCGGGTGACTATCAACCATCAAATTGAATGGTAAGATCAACGGGGTAGAGTGAAACATTTGTGCAAAAAAGGAAATCAACGTGAGACCAGCGATTATTCAATTGTTGTTAAATTGTTATTCAATTTAAACTAACATGGGTAGACTTACATAATGATGGATGTTGTTCGAACTTTCTATAAATAAATTTCGTTAAAGAATATGAAACTTCTCATATTTCAAACATTATCGAGGACGCAAAAAACAAGAGAGTTTAGATTAATAATAAAAAAATAGCTTTTTATAATCGTGGTGTGAAAAAATCTATAACAAAAAAAAATTGTAATTATATAAAATAGATAAGGGCTACATAGTATATGGTTTCAAAATGAAACATAAATCTTTCATTATTATGGTTATTTTATATAAGATTTATTTCTTAGTTTATATAGTTTTGGAAATCATTTTTTTTGAAATTTCTGTCCATCATTATATTATTTTTTTCTATTTTATGGTTTCAAAATGAAATGAAACATAAATATTTCATTAATATGGTTATCTTATATAAGATTTGTTTTCTAGTTTATATAGTTTTGGAAATAAATTTTTTTTAAATTTCTGTCAATCATTATAATTTTTTTTTTATAATATTTTTCTATTTTTAAGGGTTAATATTTGTAGGTGGGTTAACTTTTCCTGTTTTTTCCAAAAAGGAATTACTCATTTCTATTTTGCTAGAAGTGATTTATCAAAAAATCATATTATAAAGTTATTGTACGTTAGAAATCTCTACAAGTTTGTAGACAATATATAAAATCATTACAAATTTGAATATTTTTGAAGAATTGTCTTTAAACAACATTCATATAAATCCCAAATGATGATATCATTCTGTTGATGATGCCTTTGTTGTTTGGGCCATGGCCACCTTACCACTATCTCTTTCATATAAATCCCAAATGATGGTATCATTATGTTGATGAAGCCTTTAAAGAATTGTCCTTAAACAACTTTAATATAAATCTTAAATGATGGTATAATTCTATTGATGATGCCTTTGAGTAATTGTCCTTAAACAACTTTCATATAAATCCCAAATAATGGTATCATTATTTTGATGATGCCTTTGTTGTTTGGGCACATAGCCACCCTACTACTATCTCTTTCTTCAATAACCACCTCAACATTGTTTCCTTATCCAATTTAATATGGAAATAAAAAAAGAAATTATTTCCATTTTAGATTTTCTCACTTTTCATCAAATAGATGGAACCCTTCGTGATCAAGTTTATAGGAAAGGGACCCATACTAAGAGATATCTTCATGCCCAATTGCAGCATTATCAAACCTAAAAATCTACTAGTTTGAGAATCTTGGTCACCTAGGCCCATGAAGTTTATAGAAAAAGGAGCCATACTAACAGATACCTTCATGCCCAATTGCAGCATTACCCAACCGAAAAATCTACTAATTCGAGAATCTTGGTCACCAAGGCCCATAAAATATTTGCTCTTGGGTCGTTGGGAAAGAGAAAATCCATTTTAGAAAGGCTCTTAAGGGAAATAAGTACACAATCCTTGAAATTCTCAACTCTTTTTTATCTACTTGCAATTCTAAATTTACAAATACTTTCTCTGATTCCGCTCTTTTAACTTGCATTTCTCTTCCCTATATTCAATTCTAAGGTGGGTAAAAAATAATATCAAAAACATTTTTAAACCTTAATTTAAATAGAAATACTAAAAATAAATTAGTTTAAATGTTTATCATATTCCCAATTAAAAAATACATCAAATCCTACTTCAAAAACATATTATTGGCACTTGTCATGCCATACTCTATTTGTGATTGAGAAATATTTTCATAACTCTAAACATCTTATATGCTTTCACCAAACCAAATTTTAGAAATTCTTATTTTAATAAAGGATAGTAATTAGTAAACGTTTTAATAATTTCAATTGGAACACTGGTTATAAGATGCTTTCACCCCCCAAATTTAGAAATTCTTATTTCGATAAGCGATAGTAACTGGTAAACATCTTAATACTTTGAATTGGAACGCCGGTTATAAATTATTCATAGTCTCTGTCAATGAAATTCCCCGCCTTCCGTTTTGGCGGTTTGCATTGTAATTCTTTCTTTTTTAATCAGTGTTGTCTTTTCGTCTAAATAAATTTTCCAGAGTTTAATAATTTAATTTTTAAATTATTTATCATTATTCTTTATTTACACATTCTTTTCTCTTTTTCTCTAAGGCTTATTGCTTTTCCATAATTCTACTTTCACCGACGGTTATCAAAACTCTATTTTATAAATCCAAGCCCTTGCACTTTTCTCATTTTCTCCACCTAGGCTAAAATGTCCGAGCAAAATATTAACACTGACATAAATGATTCTATTTCATGATATCCTTTAGCCTCTCATCAACGACACCAGTGTGGTATGTTTTCCTTCTATCGTTCTCTTATATTGACTTTTATGTTGACTACCATACAAGAAAATAAACAGAAATTATAATATATAGAATTATATTGATCGGTATCGTTGGTATCGTAGGGTCCTCAAATTCAATTTCGGTGACATAAAGGAGGTGGCTGAACTTTTCATCCGAGAGAATCTTGGTATAACCAGAGTATTCATTAAATGCTGCCCAAAAATCGGTCCTTTCATTTTATCTCGTGCTAGACTTCCTTATAGAAGTCCTTAAAAGCAGGCAGCTTTCACGTAAAGTACTGATTCCGATTCAAATTCCACTGTGTTCACATCTTTGACAAAAAAGCCTTTTGGCCATAAAAATTGGACAGATTGTTCGGTGGATTTTGTTTATCAATAATGGCCGACCGCCTTTCTCTGCCGAACGGTGATTCTCGAGGCTTGGTTGGTGCCGCCTAGAGTTAGGGTAAGGGTTTAACCGATGAAAACAGACCACCGTTTCTGCTCGATTAACTTTAACGGATTGCAGCGTTTTCATTGGTAAGTGCCCAAGATGACCCCAGTCCCACGAGGACCTCAGTTCCTGTAACTCATGATTATTTGAGTAAAGATGAGGAAAAAAAATGGATTCGTATGTAATGCCATACACAAGTTGTATGAACATGACGTTCTGTACCAGAACAGTTCCCTATATATATAGAGATTGACGAAAGCCGCACAGAGCTTACTAAAATTATATCTGATTTTGTTAAATCAAGAATCTCATTTAACAGGGAGCCTGACACACTTTACGAGCGTTTTGAATTACGTAGTGGTGTATGAAATGTATTATTTTCGGAAATATGTATACTTAAGGCTTCTCAGATGGGATGGAATTTACTGCAATCCATAAAATGTTGGCAGGTGTTTTTGATTTTTTCTGTGAAGAGGCAAGCTTGTCAGCTTGCACCAGCATGATGCAGTCGACGCAAGTCTCGCTGAGACATAGCCGAACTTGAGCAACATTTTAACAACCCAAGGGAGAAGATAGTTCCAGATATTCAGTTAGTTTAGTTTTAAGTTTTATGTATTCTAAACTAGTTTAGTTTTAAATTTATTAAATTTCCTCTTGTTTAATTTATTGTTTTGTAATCCATATAACCTAATTTGCTATAACATGTGGAAGTTTCTGAAAGCAACTAACTTCATTTTTTGATATTCATGTAATACAAAATTTTGTTTATTCAAAAATGTTAGGAAAAACAAATACCAGCATTTTTTTTTATCGGGTTCATATTAATGAATTTCCTCCCAACAATAATACTATGAACTGAACAATACTTTACCCATACATATGTATACTTGTTTTTCCTTATTACCCATACATATGTATACGTGTTTTTCCTTATTGTAGGCATTTTTATGATTAGAAGGTGAAGTAGTAGATGAAAGAATAAACAGTAACGGTATTTTAATATAAATATTTAGTTTAATGTTTGATTATGAAGGGTTGATAATAAATCTAGTTTTTTTTTTAAATGAAAAAACAATTATAGTTTTATTTATTTTAATTTTAATAAATTTTAAGTTAAAAATAGTTATGTTATTATATTTTATTTATTTATATATATTTGACATTAAACAAGGTTTTTACTAATTATTATGTGTATTAATTTTATATTTCCGATAGGAAAAATTATAATATCTTTCATCTTGAATTAGTACATAAATAAAATGTTTTAACTATATTTATTTTTAGTTGCATTATAATATATAATAGAAATATATTTGACATTGAATATTTTGTTAATATTTATATTAAAATATTTTATTTATAATATACATTATCTTTTATGTTATTAGTATATTTTAAATACAAACCTTCATATTTGGAAACCCAAAAGAAATACTCTCTCATTTCTCATTCATTATATATAATATATTATATATATATTAAATGCAACCTATCAATTCACATTGTTTACTAGAGATATTACAAATTTCCCCTATAAGAAAGCACATATCAATAGAACACCAAATATCTATATTTCCATGTAGTTGATATTGAAATATTTTAGTTAGCCCATGGGGTAGTTCAATTGGCCATCTTAGTGTATCTTAGTGTTATGAAGTGTTTTATAAACTATGAAATTCAGTGTTCAAATCCTCATGGGTCAATCCGAAAACACTATATTGAAATATTAGAGTTACTTTGTATATTGACATTACTTCGGAGATAAATCTCAATCTTCTATCTGTAAACACTACTAAAGGTATTGCCCATATATACTAAATCCCTACCACCTAAGTTTGATTTAATTTTCTTTTGTTTTTTCATATTTGTTTATTATTAATATTGTTGAATTACCCAATTCTTCCGTTTTTCCACTATGTAGAAAAAATAATAATTTATTTATTTTTGGTACTAATGAAAAATGTTGAAGGTTGACAATGGAAAGTGCCAGTAGAGATAATGTTGTAATCTGGCAATACTATTCTTCTAAAAACAAAATTATATCATCATTTTACTTAATGTTTACACATATAGTGGAGCCCTACCACAAGGGGAATGAGGGGCTCCTATAGAATGATTGTCTAGAATTTTACTACTATTTTGGCATCCCATTTACTATTATTTATATAAATAAAAAATATATTATTAGAGTTACTACATTATATCTAGACATAACAAAGGGAAACTAAAGAGAACTATCCTCAAACAATAGATGTTGGAGTATTTTCCTCTGAATCAATTTCTAAGGTTATCTCCTCTATTTCTTTGGATTCAACTTTTTCATTTGCACTAGATTTAGGTTTTTGATCTACTAGGAATGAATCCTCATTAATGATGGTGCGGCTATCATGTGTCCCACATGAGCCGCAAGAATCTTTAGTCGTCTTAGGCTTTGTGGCTTCACTATTGCTTCAAGTTTATCATTTGCACTAGTTTTAGGTTTCTTTTATCTAATATCCATGTATCCTCATGAATGATGATGTGGTCATCATGTGTCCCACATGAAGCACAAGAACATTTAGCCTTCACAGGGTTTGTGGATTCACCTTTGGACAAATTAATATAGATGCCAACATTGAACACACCTTCGTGAAATGACTTCAATTTTAGTTGAAAAGGTGAATAATGTGTTTGAGGTCCTATATCTCCTATTTATTTACTGATAATCCTTTAGCTACCATTTCCTTTATTAACACATTAATGTTCTACCATCTAGGAATACTTGGTCTCTGAGGTTCTTGAGTTACCCATGTTGGAATCCTAACCTCCCACTTTATCCATTAATTATTTATATTAGATGTTTGTTAATTTCATTTTGATCTCCTATTATTATGTGTCTTAGCTTTCCACCCTTGTACTTTATGGTGTTTAGAAGGCATAGTACTAGGGGATGTGGTTTCCAAGTTCACTCATTTCTTGTAGAATATGTGCATAACAACCCACTCAAATGATCCATAATTGATTACCATCATGGTGAGGGTGCGTGATGGTGGTGCTATGTTTCCTATAATCATTCATTAACTATACCATTTACATAGAATATTGATCTATATATATGTGCCACAATAAACAATTGTTACCAACAATCAAATCTATATGTCATAAGCTATTCATATTATCTTTCCCTTGAAATTGTACCCCGTGAAACTTTTAACAATAATATTAGATAAAAGTAATTGAAATATTTAAGTGAAAGACTATATATTTTATGAATAGTAATAAAACATATATTATACCATATCTATCCTATATATCAACCACTTTTAACATAAATATATATTAAATGAATAAATATTTTATATAAAATAACCATAAATAAAAATTTATATACACTAAATACTAATTATTTAAATTTATCTTATATAAATATAAATAAATTTTGTTAAACAAAACCATATAAAAAATTAAAAAATATCCAAACAAATTTTATTTAAATACATATATAAAAATAATATTTAAAAATTAATTTAAACTAACATATTACAACCGGATGAGAGAAACTTTCACGTTGGAAATCTTAGAATAACATATAACAACTTGAGAATGTAGATTTCCATAATGATTATTGTTCATTATTGTTGTTTGAACTTTCTGTAAATAAATTGGGTTCAACCATTTGAAATTTCTCACATTTCAAACAAAATCGACTTGAGAATGTAGATTTCCATAATGATTAATGTTGTTTGAACTTTCCATAATTAAAGTGTTTTTATGAAACTCTCATATTTCAAACATCATCGAGCACACAAAAGGCCCTAGTTTAATAATAAAAAATGTAAACGTTTAAATGTATAAAATGTTTTTTATAATCGAAAATTAAAACAAAAAATTCGCAATTATGTAAAATAAAAAAACCAATAAATTCGCAATTATGTAAAATAAAAAAACCAATAGTACTATTGTAAATTAAATGAATTGAAAATAAATTATTCGAAATAGTAAAAAACAAAAGATTAAAAAAATGAATTGAAAATAAATTATTCGAAATAGTAAAAAACAAAAGATTAAAAAACTTTAATATAAACTTAAGGGAAGGGAAAATGAGGATCTTGACGTGGATTCTTTAGCCTCATGATGTCCACCGGATTTTCACCGGAGACAACAAGGTTATCATATGGAATCAAATTCATTTCGCCATGGGATAAAATTCATTTCACCACGTCAGAGCTTCGGTGCTTAGCACTTTGGCTTCATATTAATGCTAGATTTAATATTCGTTTAGATTTTTTCGTACGTCATTGATACAAGATTATATAATGCATCTCAATTTTTTTTTTTTTTAACTGATTTTTGTTGAAAAAATTAGAAAAGTTAGACAAATTAGAAAATTTAACGACTTAGACTCAAACTACACAACTTTACTATTATCATTAATTCGATTTTGAATATCTTTCTAACCATTCGTCTTTCTTATAGATTCTTCAAAATAATAATTTATTCTTATTCTGCATCACCTTCTTCTCCCTTATGAATTCAAAATGACTATTTTATCTTTATTTTGCATTACCTAAGAGAAGTGAATTTGTATCAAGATCACATTAATTTCCTATAACTCCGGTTGCATCAACTACTTTCATGTCTTAAGACTCCACATACATGTCACCTACATTCTCCTTTCCTTGATCTAGCTCCATAGCTATGTCTTTATGCTTTTATCATGACACTCTATGCATGCATCCTCATTGTTTCAATCTAAATCCATGTTGCTAAATTCTTCTTTCCTTGATCTAGCTCCATGGCTATGTCTTTATGTTTTTATCGTCACACTCTATATGCATGCATCCTCATTGTTCCAATCTATATCCATGTCATTGGCCACCATGGTGCTCCTTGCATCTTCACTCTCTACTTCTTCACCTTCCTTACCTCTCTCAAACATTTCATCCTTTCTCTCCAAATGTCATCTCCCTAGATTTTGTGTCCTTGTATCCCTGCTATGTTTCAACATTAACAATACATAGTTCCTTAACTTGGATATTGTTACTTGAGCTTTGCTTCCTAGCTCACATTGCTTTGGAAATCATATGTTTTTTCTTGAAACTTTGTTGAAACCACTACATCTTTTTATATTTTTCCTTTTTTAGGGGCTAATAGTTGTAGGTTCCCTAATTCTTCACTCATTTCTATTTTGCTAAAAGTGATTTACCCGAAATTCATATTATAAAGTTATTGTACCTTAGAAATCTCTACAAGTTTATTGAAAATATACAAAATCATTACAAATTTGAATATTTAAAAAAAAAATAGCCAAATGTTTTATAGTTTGCATATCAAAGTTTCTAAAATTTATTATAAATTTCCATTCCTAAGATTTTCCCTGAACTTGGTATGCTAATTAACCTCTCATTTGCCTCCTAAATGCATAATGATTCTTTCATTAATGAATCTCTTAGAAGCTCTATTTCTCCTTTAATTATTTATAATAACCCAAACTCATTTCTTATTAGAAAATAATACTCTACTCTTATATAACAAAATCATTGTCATCACCCTTCAATCTCTAATGAAAAATCTAATTTATCTTCTGTCATTCGTGATAACTCTACCCTTTCCACTATTTCCAATACTTAGATCAAAATTAGCAACTTTATTATGGCTATTAATTTTATTGATGTGAGAAACCATGATTCTCCTAATCATTTTAACTCCAACTTAGCCAAAGTCCATCCCTTATTCCCCAACTCTTGCCCTGCCCCAATCCAATTCTTACTCATCTATTATCAGAAACCCATCCCCATCAATTTAGACTCACAACTTGGCCGAACCTCATCCAATATTTCTATTAAGCACTTCATCACACTAATCCAATTCTTATGCATATATTGTCAAAAATATTTGCCCACTAATTTAGACATAAGATGGATTCAATATTTTCCTTGCCTCCAT